>OY747131.1:8523378-8816494 GCA_963556465.1 Berberis vulgaris | reverse complement strand
ATTGATTAAGGTCAATAACATTTGAATATTCAAAATATTATTGCTTGAAGCTCCATCCCGTAGCTCCCTTCTTCCTTTTAGCTAAGAACATGATAAAGACAAGACACACAATCATCCACAAACCCATGAGCATGTCTTGCAGTCTCATCTGCTTCTCATTCTTGTTATCCATCCTCATCAAATTAGCCCATTCAGCAACATTTGAGATTGAAAACCAATGTTCACATACAGTATGGGCAGCCGCAGTACCAGGTGGTGGTCAGCAACTCAATTCAAGTCAATCATGGATTATCAATGTGAAGCCAGGTACGACCCAGGCTCGCATTTGGGGTCGCACCAACTGCACTTTCGATGCAACAGGCCATGGACATTGTGAAACTGGTGACTGCAATGGGCTCCTCCAATGTCAATCTTATGGTCAGCCACCCAATACTCTGGCTGAATATGCGTTAAACCTAGATGGTGACATTGACTATTTGGATATTTCACTCGTTGATGGATTCAACATACCCATGAACCTGACCCCGATAACAGGTAGGTGTAATGGCACCACATGCAGCGCTGACATCAATGGCCAATGTCCCACTGAGTTACAAGCACCGGGAGGTTGTAATAACCCATGTGCTGTCTTCAAGACTGACCAATACTGTTGTGACTCAGGGACCTGTGGGGCTACTAACTTCTCTAGGTTTTTCAAGGATGGGTGTCCAAATGCCTATAGTTATCTCATGGATGATGCAACTAGCACATTCTCCTGCCCTTCTGGTACCAATTACAAAGTTGTATTTTGTCCGTAAGTAAAATTTCTTGTCTTCACTATTTAGTTAAGCAACATTAAATGATATTTTTGCAAGTTCATGCATTTGTTCAAATTAAATAGTCAAGCCATTGTCAGTCAGATTGGTGGTATAAGTTCCTCTTACATATTATTGATGACATTTCCAAAAAAATATTAAATACTTATCACTGCTGATGTATATGTATATAAATAAGCAAGTGGTTGTTTATTCGCAAAATGAACATATTCACTCCTTACTTGTATTGATTAAGATCATCTTATGACCTAAATCTGATCTTTTAAGAGAATTTTACTTACACACTTCCTATTTGGTTGAGTAGCATACACATGCACCCTATTCTCATAAATGAGAAAAGTTTGCTCTGATGCAGCTCCTTAAATTTTGTCATTAAAAGTGTGAGGTACTATGCGCTTTACACATTCACCAAAACAAAAAACACACACACACATACAACGTACCATTCTTGTTTGCTCAAGTTTGGTCAATGACTTCAAATATTTATACATAATTTGTTGGTTGTAGGAAACTGAATGGAATCAAAGAGGACAATTCCAGGTAGTCACTAGTTTCCTTGTACTTTCCAATTTTTGTTACTAAAATTTATTTTTCTTTCTTTTATTTTGCAAGACATTCTCTGCAATTTTTAGTTTCTTTTCAATATGGTTTACCCATTAACGGGAAGATTTTGTTGACGCGCTAGGCACGTCCGCGCACCTTAGTCCACTATACATAGCAACGATATTGTCCTCAACTTAAACAACACCATATATTAGGGAGTGGGCATCTCCTTATATTCTTAGATGACAACTCCACTTTAGTTGATGTGGGACTATTCAAGCCAATTACATCCCAACAGTCTCCACTTTGGCACGAATTCACATCTTACAATCCATCAGATCTTCATTCATCTTGAGTTCAACAATCTCGAGGAATACGGGGAACACCTCCACCACCGGACCGATATTAAACCATCTCGAGGAACACCTCCACTGATCCGATCTTCAACCATCTCGAGAAACACAAGAATGCCTCCACCTATATTGTAAGGAAATATCTTTGCGATATCTACATCCCGATGATTCGCATCTCGAGGAAACCATTGTCAAGTCCCAGCCGAACCTTCGACTCTGATACCACTTGTTGGCGCACTAGGCACGTGCACGCACCTTGGCCAACTATACATAGCAACGACATTGTCCCCAACTTAAATACCAC
Source organism: Berberis vulgaris (assembly GCA_963556465.1). NCBI lineage: Eukaryota > Viridiplantae > Streptophyta > Magnoliopsida > Ranunculales > Berberidaceae > Berberis > Berberis vulgaris. The sequence continues at coordinate 8,814,479 of OY747131.1, read as the reverse complement.
GATTTTGGACCCCCATCTTGGACTTATGTGGTGTAAGGTTTTTTCTCTAAAATGCCTTATTGGGATGAAATTGGCTTGAATAGTCTGACATCAACTAAGATGGAGTTGTCGTCTAAAAATATAAGAAGTTGTCCACTTCCTAATAACAACGAGGCTTTTTGGAGAAAACCCCACACCTCGTTGCTAGCACCAAGGTGTTGTCCACTTTCTAATAGCAATGAGGCATTTTGGAGAAAAACCCTAGTGGACCAAGGTGCGAAAAACACTAGGGTCAAGGTGTGGACCAATGTGCATAAAACCCCGGTCCAAAATCATGGTGTTTATAGTTGGGGACAATATCGTTGGTGTCTTTCACTCCCTAATAGCAACGAAGTTTTTTGGAGAAAAAAAAATTGGACCAAGGTGCGAAAAACCCGACCCAAAATCATGGTGTTTATAGTTGGGTCAATATCGTTGGTGTTATCCACTCCTTACAGCAACGAGGCTTTTTGGAGAAAAAAATCCCTACCCAATATTGTTGGGAAACCCTAGGGGACCAAGGTGCAAAAAACCTAAACCCAAAATCATGGTGTTTATAATTGGGGACAATATCGTTGGTGTTGTCCACTACCTAATAGCAACGAGGCTTTTCGAAAAAATATCGTTGCTATGTATAGTGGACCAAGGTGTGTACACGTGCCTAGCACCTGTTTGTAAATGGCTTGCACAACATGAGATTTAAACAGGGTCAATACTTCTTGTTCAACTTGAGATGCCGATAAACCTGCTGGCTTGTCATCAAATGTAGGATGGAATGGAGTGCCTTCACTGGTTCCATTGTTCCTCTTGAGCAAGCCTACCCTGGCTGGGGCTTTGCTTGAGTGTACCAAACGCTTCCATCCGGTGATTTGCTTGAGCTTAGCAACACTTCTATTGGCTCTCAGGGTACATTTGTTCCAAAAGAACAATTTTCAAGAAAATTTGCTAAAAGTGGGAATGCAGGCAAGAGAGAGGAAGAGAGAATTGAGAACATGAATTAGATGATGATCTCTATCTTCATGTTTTCTTAACGAAATTGTTAAAAATGTTTACATTGGTTGAGAGCAAAGAGTATTTTTGCAAAATATATGGTCATCTTCAACCTCAAGTGGAGAACTTCCAACTTTATTTCCATTCTCTAATATATTTCTCTAGCTTTCCTTGGGAAAAATTTTCTTTTGAAACAAACACAACCTCATAAGAGAGTGTGGATGATATGGGCCTTTTCTACATAAAAGGGAATTTTTTGTTACAATAGAACCAAAAGTGATGTGGATTGTTCAAGAATCGAAGTCGATTTACTTTAAAAAAGAAATTATCAATGTACTTCTATGAAATGGTTTCATGGGATTCTTCCATTGTGGTTTAGAAATAGGAATCAGTGTTATCAAAGGATTTCCTTCGATTTTTTCTAACAGGGGTATGGAATGAGTAATGGAGGGTCGTGGTTTAGAGGAGGTAGTGTTCTGACAGCTTGACACCAATAGCTGAGGCGATGCCCAGGTGCACCTCATTGTGAACTACCAGTTTGACAACTTTGATGATTATCTACTCTTCTAGTACTATGATGAAGAAGTAGTAAACCTTGGCGTGTAGTTTGTTAGAATATTAGTTATGAACTCATCGTTTCTTTGGGTTTGGGAATTTGTTTCAGTTTAACTCTTTGGACTGTTTGCTATTTACCCCTTTTGGATATATTTCTCTGATCAACAATAAGTATCTCCACAGACCACAATCCTTATTTGGTTGTTCATCTTTTTATTTTTCCTCTTCAGCTCAACCGATGGAGTCACTTTCGAGGTGCAAAACAATTGTTCATACACAGTGTGGGCTGCAGCCTTACCAGGTGGAGGCAAACGACTCAATCAAGGTCAATCATGGGCCATTAACGTCAACCCAGGCACAAAGCAGGCCCGTATCTGGGCACGTACTGGTTGTAATTTCAAGGCAAGCGGTCGAGGTAGTTGCCAGACGGGGGACTGTGATGGAGTCCTAGAATGCATTAGCAATGGTCAGCCACCCAACACTCTAGCTGAATATGCATTAAACCAATTCAATAACATGGACTTCTTTGACATTTCTCTGGTTGATGGGTTTAACGTGCCCATGGACTTCAGCCCAGTAAGCGGGTGCGCTCGTGGCGTCCAATGTACAGCTGATATCGTGGGCCAGTGCCCTAATCAGTTGAAAGCACCTGGTGGTTGTAACAATCCATGCACCGTGTTTAAGACTGCGCAGTATTGCTGCACCAATGGGACTTGTGGGCCTACTGACTTTTCTAAATTCTTCAAGGTGAGGTGCCCAGATACCTACAGCTATAGCCAAGATGATGCAAGTAGCACCTTCACTTGTCCTTCTGGTACCAATTACAGGGTTGTTTTCTGCCCTTAAATGATTTCTCATACTCAAAGCAAGTTGAATGAGAACTTCTAATCCATTTTTACAGAAGCGTAATGATACAAAATAGTAAGACAGTAAGACTGGTCTTGTACATGAATTTAGGAAGGAACACTGATGCAGTTCTTTTGAAGTAATAGAAAGTAAATGATTGATTTCATATTTCAGATTAAGTTTTTTATGTGATATCATTTCATACTAAGGAAAACCCAGTAGGGCTTCAGTTTTCCTCCATGATTGCAGGTACAAGCTCTTTATATCCCTCATTGTAACCTTTTTTCTTCAGTCATTGTATGCTTGTTATGGATAGTGGGGTTTTAATGTTTACATTTGCTTCATTAAGTTTCTAGCTAAAATTTACTCATGATTCGATCTGCTGTTCTGTTTCCATTCTGATAGAATTTTAGCTTCTTTTTGTAAGTTAAGCATCGCAATTTTGAAGAAAATTCCTCCAAAGAAATTTACAGAAACTTTTTTTGTCAAGTTATGTGAAGGAATTTGCAAAACCAGTTTAATTTGTCTTCAATTTCTGAGTAAAGAAATTTGTGAAGCCTATGTTTATATGTGGTGTCATTTGTTAATATCTGAAGGGAAATATAAAGATGGTGGCAATGTAGCATTGTTTGTAGTGTAATTGATAACACATTAGTAATAGTGATAAGTTCCTGGTATCTCGACATTAGAAATTGCAATGAGATAAATTGGAATTACTCCATGTTAACTTGCATGGTAATGTAAAAAATGCATTATGAGTTTTTTTTTTGTTTTATTGTTTTAATATGTTGTCTGATTTTTAGAGATCCAGTTTATCAGTTATGCCGTGTCATAGTGCGAGTCATCCGTGATGGTGTAGAAGTTGGTACGAGAAATGTAGTTCACTGAGGAGAAAACTAAAATGACTTCTCGATGAAACTGTATGGGAAGAAGGGAATCAAACAATCCATGCAGATAAGTAATCCCCCACTAAATCCTTTGCTTTATTTTTAACAAACTTAATAAAGAGAACGCCAACTGAAGTTCCTAAAACCAGTGAATCTTGAGAAATGGTAAATGTTGTTATTTACATGACAACAGTAAATCGCATTTTATTACTTTTTTTTTATCAAACAACGTTTTTATTATTTACAGTAAACGCATAAACTGAAAAATTGGTAAATGTTGGCATATAAGTTTTATTGCTATAGTGCAGTGACTTGTAAAACGTTCTGGGCACTCTCTAAGAATCCCTGGATCCTGTGTAGTAGTTCATTTTGAACCTCATCCCTTCCTTTCCCCCTCTGTTGCCTGGTTGATCTCTGAAAACACTCGTCCTGGTTGCTATGTTTTCTGGGGCGTGAAGCGGGGTGAAACACCAACCTTCGCTTTAAGAGTCGCGAGAATGTAGCAGGCAAACGGCGAGCAAAGGACTAGCACCCAGAGGCCTAGGCATATTTTTTTTATGTTATAATTTAGAATTTATAAAAGTAAAGCGTAATATCATATAAATTACTTCCAATTTATTGCCAAGATAAATATGCAAAATGTATAATCATGGAAAATTATGCGTAATAGCATATAAATTCATTAGTAACATAAAAATAGACAAGCTCAGCCCAGCCCGCCTAGGCCGGACTAGGTCGATTTTTAGAACAGAGATGTCTGCACGCACCAATCCAATTCTAAGCTCCATTCTTGAGCTTGTCTTCAGTCCAAATAATGCGGAATTCATACTTTGAATAGACGCAACCAAAGAACAAGTGCTCCTCAGTTTTAGTGGCAGCACAACATAGCAGCAAAATTGTGACGTGGGAAATTGCCTTTGAACCATACAACACTCGCCCAATTTACTGTACGTTCCCTGTGTCAAAGTGCTTCATAGGTATGCTTTTAAACTATATTTCCCATTCGGTCCAGTACACCACACTACCTCTATCTCATCTTCTTGATTTTAGTCTGCTTCAATGTCACCTAGGTAGCTCACAATTTCTGATAATAAGGGTTCAATATGGTGAGGGACATGTCATTTACCAGTTGATGTTTTCTGCTTGCATTCCAGAATTTTCCTCCAGCACCATGATGCTTCTTGTGGAGAATTCATAAGCCATAAATCTGTAAATCCTTCTGCTTAATAAGATGTTTCTGAACCCACCTCACCCACAAGGAGTCCTTGTTCAACTGTATATGCCCTATGCCATATGTGTCATACAAGCTTCCATGTTACTGATTTATGTGTTCCTTATACCCAACCCTCTTTACTGATACTGGAGACATATCCTCTTCCAGCTAACCATTGCCACTACATCAAATTGACATTTTTGTAACAACCCTCAAAACAGTAACATTTTTTAGCTATAATAATTCACAAAGCAATTTTACACATTTTCACGAGCAAAGTGATAAAATAATTGTATCGCCATGAAGAGTATGGGCCTACAAGTGATATTATTCATGGTGATCTAATTTATTGTATCATTTTTTTTTTGCATAAATATTTTTCATTTTTTTTTACTAAATCTAGTTTTGACTTGAAATTATTTGGTGGATTGTTATAGCTCAAAAGTGTTACTATTTTGAGAGTTGTTACAAATATTTCAATTTGGTGTAGTGTGCCTTCTAAGTGGGGATGTCTTCAACTTCATCAAACCATAGAAAGCTCTAGAGGATTGCATTTATGCTTTTAATGGTTTGTTTAGGTAGTCCAAAACATGAGGTCCAATACACTTGCATGCTACAAAGATCTTATTTGATGAGCACAACCCTCCCCCCGCGTATGATAAATACTTATTTTTTCAATAGTTAATTTTCTTCCCGAGTCGCTCAAGAATGGGAATGCACTGTTGGTGAGAGAGAAACTAAGATATCAATGGTAAGCCAGAAATTCTAGCTGGCCTGGGAAACCAGCAAGGTTTCACTGCTTTGGGGGCGAAAATACATTTTTGCCCCCCCCCCCCCTCTTTAAACACATATTCCAAAAAAATGTTTTTAAGAGGGGGGCAAAAATGTATTTTCTCCCCCCAGGCAGTGAAACCTCGCTGGTTTCCCAGGCCAGCTAGAATTGCTCATGGTAAGCAGATGTACTAAACTGGGAGTTTACCAACATTAAATTGCAAGTCATTGCTGATTTACGCATGTCCTGAGATGGAACACCTGCAAAAAACAGACTAATCTTGTTACAGTTCACTTCTAACCCTGTACAAGCCTTAAATTCCTGTAGGGCATCATAAAGAACTCTTGCAGATCCTATACCTCCATGAAAGAATGCAATTAACTCACCTGCAAAACTTAAATGCATGATATGAGGCTCTGAACATCTGTAGTGCAGCTTGTAAGTACCCTCTCTGACCTTCCGTTTGAGTAAAATATTGAGGACCTCCATTATCATAACAAAAAGATAAGGGGACATTGGACAGCCTTGCCTAATACCCCTAATAGCCTTGATGTATCCTCTTGGTGTACCATTGAGAGTGATGGATAATTTTGGGGTAGTAATGCACTCCCTGATCCATTGAATGAAAGTTGCAGGAAATCTCATCTTTGATGGTATTTGAAGTATAGAGTCCCATCGTATCATATCATATGTTTTCTTGATATATCTTAGCTGCACACCTCAGGGGGCCGTGATTTCTATAGTAAATACGCACAAACTCGTGAGCAAACAGGATGTTATCCTGGATGAACCTGCCTTTGATGATCGCAGACTTGTTACTAACTGGATGGTGCACTGCTACCTTCATTCTGTTGGTAAGCATCTTGGTAATGCAAATTGCATGGTACGTTGTAACACATTATAGTCTGTAATCACTTAACCGAGAAACATTAGTAATTTTAGGAACCAATGCACTATTTACCTGGCCTAGGAGCTTGGAGCTTCTGAAAATAATTTCGATAGCCTTTATGAAATCCTCTCCTATTTTTCTCCATATAATTTTGAATTAAAGGGATGGGAATCCATCTGGCCATTGCCATACTCGAAATCAATACTGGATAGAGCCCCTGTGATCTCATTTCTAGTGACTGGTTTTGCTAAATCAGCCATCATTTCTTCATTCAAGGTGTTCTCAACTTCCAACTGGTCAATAATATTGCTTTCATGGTTTCCTGCATATATCCCCTCAAAGTAATGTAGACATTTTTCTGGTTCCTCCAACATGACACCCTCTGAATTGAATATACATGATATATTATGTAGTGCTCGTCTTTCCTTAACCATAACATGAAAATACTCGAGTGTTTTTGTGACTTAGGCAATATTCAGCCACAGGTCATGGCTGAGACTACTTCTATCCTACCTATTACTGATATGGCTCCTTTGGGTACATTCACCCACACCCCGGTATATGATGCTATTGAGACTTCTCAGCCCCTCATCTGGGTCTTCCCACCCTATTGGGTGCAAAGATAATGCAGCGAACCACGGATTTTGATCCCCACTTTGGACATCCAGAATCCTCTACTCAGTCTTCGACTACTCTAGGACATATCATCCAGGAAGCAGCGACCGTTGTCATAGGGTCGCCCAGGTTATCATGATACTTAGTTGGAACGCAAGGCGTCTCGGGCCACCCTGCACATTTAGACCTTTGAAAGCCCTCTCCGGACAGTCCAATCCTGATGTTATTTTCTTATCTGAAACGAAAGCATCTTCATCTACTATAGAACGCATACACAGGAGGCTAGGCTACAAACATGGAGCTTCAGTGCCTACTAGCAGTCTTTCACGTGGTCTTGCTTTGTTTTGGAAGGAATGTATGCATTTAAATATTATTTCCTTGTAAATATTTCTTTTATTGCACTGTAGATGACTTTTATTCTCTTGACACTTGGGCTATTATTTTTGCTTACTGAGAACCAAACCCTTCTCTCCACTCGCCTTTTTGGGATGCTATTTCCCAAATCTACTCCCTGGTGCATTACCCTACCATGATTATAGGAGACCTAAATGTTATAGCTTCCCAGGATTATCAAATGGGTGGTAGGAAAGTCAACAATCACAATGTAAAACATCTTTGCCACTTCATGAACACTCATAATCTCATTGATTTCCCTTTTACTGGATCCAGATTCACATGGCATAACAAAAGACAGGATATTCATGGCATTAAATCCAAATTAGATAAGATCCTTGTCTCAATTGAATGGATGACATCCTTCCCCTCGGCCTCTGCTAGATCTATCCATACATCATCCTCGGACCATAGAGCTATATCCATCCAATTAGTCTCTACTCAGAACTCTGGACCCAAGCCTTTTAAATTCTTCCATATGTGGACCAGAGATCTTCGCTGTCGCCACTTAATTCAGCATTCTTGGAGCTCTAGTCCTCATCCTCAATCGGCTTCTAATTTCACCATTAAGACCAGAAATCTGAGCTTTCAACTCTCTAAGTGGAACAAAACATTCTCGTTACTCTTACTGATTTGGACAATCTCCAAAATTCTCCATCATCAACTCTCAATACCTCGAGCATCGCAGTCTTGGAAGATCGCCTCTCGGAGCTCTATTATTGTCAAGAACTCTTTTGGATAAACAAATCAAGAGAATCTTGGCTCCAAGATGGCAACAAAATACCAAATTCTTCCATCTATCTGCTCTGCTTCACCGAAAAGAAATTAGATTCTCAGCCTTAGTTATTCAGTAAATATTTGGCATTCCTTTCGTTCTTCTATTGGTCACATTCCTAATGGCTATTTTTCAGATATCTTCCAATCTATTTCCCCCAGCCCAATCACGATATCCTATCCTTATTCACGTCGGTGATCATTGTGACAATGAAACCCTTCTTAAGATCCCAGATCAAAAAGAGATTCGGGCTACCATATTTGCAATGGCCAACCACAAAGCCTCGGGTCCAGATGGTTTTCATGCATACTTTTTTCAACACTACTGAGAAATAATAAAAAATGATGTTATTGCGGTGATCACTGATTTTTTCCATATCAAGTCGTTAAACTCCAAACTCAATGAGACCTTGTTGGCATTAATTCCGAAAGTCTCTAACCCAGCCACTCCGGATAAATTTCAGCCGATTGGACTTTGCAATGTGATCTATAAAACTATCTCCAAAATTTTGGCAAATTGTATGAAATCATTGTTAGACAACATCATCTCCCCCGATCAGGGGGCCTTTCTTCAAGGACGGTCCATTTTGGATAATGTCAATCTTGAGCATGAGGCTTTTTTCCAAATGAAGCATAGTCTCAAGAAAAAACAAGGTTGGATGGCGATCAAAATTGATATGTCTGAAGCTTATAACATAGTGGAACGGTCCTTTCTCCTTCAAATCCTTAAATAACTGGGTTTTCAGACAACTGGATACAGCTTATTCAGCAATGCATTTCTACATCCTCTCTTCGAGTTATCCTTAATGGCTCCCCCTTGGAAACAATCAAACCCACTCGGGGTATTCGACAAGGTGACCCCATGTCTCCTTATCTATTCATTATCGTCGCTGAAGCTCTTTCCCGCCTGCTGGTTCGAGCAGAAGGCAACACCACGCTTCGTGGTATCCAACTAAGGCGACACTCTCCCTCCATCAGCCACCTCCTCTATGCTGATGATTTCCTGCTCTTCTGTCGAGCTACTCTGGCGGAGGCTCACTCTATTAAGGATATCCTCTCAGATTACGAGGCCTCTGGCCAGGCAGTAAATTTTGAAAAATCCTCTATGTTTTATAGTTCAAATGTCCATCCCAAACACACTAAAATGATTAACAGAATCACTTGGCTCTAGGCTGTACAACCCAAAAGACAAATATTTAGGCTCTCCCCTCCTCTCTAAAAGCCTCAGATTTCCAATTTATTGTGGAGAAAATTAACAACAAATTATTTACTTGGAAATCTAAGGTCCTCTCACAAGCAGGAAGGACGATCATGATCAAATCAATTCTTCACTCCATCCCAGTTTACAATATGTAAACTTTCATTTTACCATCCTCGGTCACCAATCAAATTGACACTCTGGCCCGCAATTTCTGGTGGAATGGTACAAAAGATAAAAAAAAGTGAAACATTTATTCACTTGGGATCGTATTGCTCTGCCTAGACATCTGGGAAGCCTCAATATCCCACCAGCCAAAATAAAAAATTTAGCTCTAAAAGCTAAATAAGTTTGGCGTGCTATGGTGCAACCGCAAAATCCTTACGTAGTGCAACTTAAAGTTATTTACTGCTGAACAAGAGCGTGTTTCAACTTGAGAAGCCACCGACCCTGGCCTTCTTTGCATGGCGAGGCAATCTCACAGCTCTCGCTAAAATGAAATCTCATCTTTTATGGCAAGTTCGATCAAGAAATGACATTGATTTGTGGAGGGATTGTTAGGTTAAACCAGTATTTCTTCTAGACAAACAACCTCTCTTACCTAAGCAACTGAACTCCCTATCATCTATCCAGGACCACTGGATTTGGGACATGTCCCACAAGCCTCAATGAAACGAAGACCTGATCACATATCTGTTTCCACAGCCAGTGGCAAATGACATTATGAACATTGTCATTCGCCCATCCACAGCTCTAGATACACTAATCTGGAATTTTGACAAACTTGGCCTTTTCTCAGTCAAAAGTGCCACCAAAGCATTTGTGCTTGCCAATCTTGAAACTTCCACCTCGTGACCCCCGAACATTGGTCTCACTCTTAAAATCTCAAATGAGTTATGGCAAATCAAAGCCTCTGCTAATGTTATTCTTTTCTTATGGAAGGTATCTCGAAATCTTCTACCCACTATGACCAATTTTTCTCGGATTCATGTCCCGGTTGACAACAACTGCTGCATGTTTTGTCAGAATCAACCCGAGGACATTACTCATCTTTTTTTTTCTTTGTCCCATTGTCCAGCGACTTTGGCTTATTTCCCTTCTCCCTATTAATTGGGCTGGTACCAATCTTCCTAATCTTTCAGTCAGTGAGTTCTTTAGTTCCTTTGGGAGACTGTCGAGGCCCATCCTCTGACCCATGATGAGATGCTATCTCAGTTTGTGGCCATCTCCTCCTCGATCTGGAAAGTTAGAAATGACATTATTTTCGAAAGCACGCGTTTTCCATACATAATTTTTTTCGGGCAACCAATCACACCTTGTCCGCTTGGGAAAAACAATGGTTCCTTACCGCCCATTCCAACAACCAAGATAACCAAATCACATCCTTGCACCATGTCCTCAAAACAGCAATGTGCGAAAACCGAACCCATGCCTTGAACGTTAACCCTTCCTCAGAATCTCTATCTGAGGATCAGAGTTCCAGACTCCACACCATCAATGATCAACTTACCGCTGATAGGAACCACATACTTAACTCTTTATCCATAACCATCCGTACCACTATTTCCCATGATATGATTGCGGTATCTTATGATGTTTGTTTCTTTGCATCCTCACAGCAGTGAGCTTTTGGGATCTTGGCGGTGGGTGCTTTTGGGAGGATACGTGCTAGGTTGGCTGACACGATCACTGGTCGGGTAGCAGATAATACCATGGCTGAATGTTTTACTGCGAAAGTCGCTCTACTACTCATCCAGACAAGGAATTGGCAAACCGGGTTGCTTCTTGGGGACTCTGGGAACCTACACTCTCTTTTGCAGGTTGACATTGGGGACCAGCGAACGGACTCAAACTAGATGTGGAGACCGATTGTGTGTAGTATACGGTCACTTCTTTCTTGTCTTTCTGGATGGTCATGTAATTTTATTCCTAGAACTCTTAATCAGGAGGCACATAGTTTGGCCTCTATTGCATGACAAAAAAATTTGTAACCATATTAATTATTTATAACATTCTCTGTATGCATTGTCAAAAAAAAAAAAAAAAAATTGCATTAAAGTCACCAAGTAAAGCCCATGGAAGGACTTTAGTACTCGCAAATTGTTATATCTCTGTCCACAATTGTTGCCTTCGTTGTTATCAGTGTTCTAAAAATCGGCCTAGGCGCTAGAAGGTGGAAAACTGCCCAGATTAATGGCTGGGCGGGCTGTCTGGGCGGTTCTGGGCAGTCTGGGCGGGTCTGGGCGGGGTCTAGGCGGACTCTAGGCGGGTCTAGGAGATTTTTTATTTTTTATTTATTTTTTTTTATTTTTTTATTTTTTAATAAGGCTGATTGTGTTCCTATTTTTTAGAAATAAACTATTTAATTGTTTTTTATTCAGTATATGTCTAAATGTAGCAAATGATGATTACTTAATGGAATTCTCAAAGGATCTGCCGGTACCAATTTTACTAATGTAGATTTTATCAAACATAACTGAGGTTATTCATGTAATTTGAAGAAAAATAAAAGAGTACACAAATTCAAATTTATATAAAGTACCCATCATGACCAACTTCAGTCATTTGAGTTTTAATAAATTTTGTTCACGATTGTTAATTTTTCATGTTTTTAAATTTTGCATATGTATATTGGCATTAAATTGGATGTAATTGATAATGTATTATGCTTAACTTTTGTAAATTATTAAAGTAATAATACAAAACCTAAGACCGCCTAGGTGCCGCCTAGGCGCCCGCCTAGGCCCCTGGGCGCTAGGCACCTACTCGCCGTCCGCCCAGCGCCTAGCGATTTTTAGAACACTGGTTGTTATACATTATTTTCCATCAGTCCATGTAACCATGCTGAAGAAGATTGTTTTTGCACTTTTTTTTTTAACTGAAAATGAACATAACACCAAACCATTTCTACCTCTCTTGACAATTGGATATGGTTAAACATTGAGAACCAGCCAAATACTCAAGGACAAGAAAGGCAAATTATATGACAATCATCTTAATACCATATACCTGTGAAACAAACCACTATTGCGATTAAAAAAAGTCCAACATATTGCTATATGTACTGATTGCATTATTTACACCACATAATAATAACAATTTAAGATATATCATTCATATTTTTCACCAAAATTTCCAATATAGATAGCAATATATAGTCAATGTTTTATTTCTTTATTCATATTTTCACCAAAATTTCCAATATAGATCGTGAAAATTTCCAATATAGATCGCGATATATAGTCAAAATTTCATATGGTGGCTGGAATCATATGTGTTACCAAAAATTGACTTGAATTCAACATAACCTAAATAGAAAGAGACTTGAATAAAGAAAAGTCTAATTAAAAGCCTACTGGTAACTGCAAATTAGCTAGAAATTTTTGAACCAATTGTAAAAAGCCTATAAAGGCCAGAACTCTCTTTTATTTTGAGGCACAACAAAGAACAAGTGTCTAAAATTTCTCTCCCATTTCCCATCTCTGCAGATCCAAAAAAAAAATGCCAGCAGGAACGCTTGAAGTTAATCTCATCCGTGCCAAAAATCTTAAAAGCACAGATTTTCTCTGTAATTTTTTTCTGCTCTACTTCATTTCTCATTACAATTGCCTAATATTCTGAAATGACCCGTTTTTTGTTGTTAAGGTTGTTTTCGTTATTGTTGATCAACTATATCTTCTGGATCATCATTTGGGATTCATGAGTTATTCTCTTAATACATGTTATCGGATATTTGATCTTTGTGTTTGATATAGATAATGTGATCTAGCTATGTATTGGTTCAATCAGGTAAAATGGATCCTTATGTTATCCTCACTTGCCGAACACAGGAGCAGAAAAGCAGTGTTGCAAAAGGTGCAATTTTTTTTTTTTTTTGATCCGGTTATTTATTTGCCTTTTCTTTGTTTGTTAAAAATATGCAAATCTAAATTGTTGTTTCAATGTAGCAGGACAAGGAACTGAGCCAGAATGGAACGAGACTTTTATCTTCACAATTTCAGATGGTGCTTCAGAGCTAAAACTCAAAATAATGGACAAAGACAAATTTACCGCTGATGATTTTGTAGGAGAAACAACGTAAGTCGCATCTCTATAAATCTCTGTCTTTCATTCTTAGCTATTCATGGGAAGAAATTTTCATTTGGGGGGATTGGAATAAGTTCAGAATCGTAAGGTACTAATACATGTTACCAATGGAACCCAAACTAAACATATCCACTAGACAAAGCACCAAACATTGCCATTAAAGCTTGACACGAGAGCCACTATGCAGCATTGTTTGCTTCACGATATATGCTACATAACTTGAACTTCCAGATCTCTCAAGAAGATCCAGTCACAGGCGCTACAGTTGTTGTGGGCGCTGGTTCTTTATGCTGCTCTTGCTCAGCTAATGCCCTGTATCAGAAGTTGAGAACCACTAAGAGGTTGTCAATGTTTAAAATTGTTGCTAAATGGAGCCAATGCACCATAGCTAAACTCACCATAGAATCACGAACGTTACCTATAGGACCACAAATTGCATGTCCATAACCTGCAGGTCCTGGATTGCACCATCAATATTTAGTGCAAACCAATCATTAGGTGGAGACGGCCTTCTCGCTGTAACAGATTTAATGTTGTAGAGCATTATTGTTATTGGTCTTAGTACAAGTAGAGAATTCACGCAGAGATTCAGCTATAATGGAAGGAGGGGGAGTGTCTTCATTACAGTTGCACAAATATCACAAGAAGCATTATCAATAATCTATGATCAAGCGTGAAATTGGTAAATGGAGTTTGTTGTGAAGGCAGATCCGTATAAAAGTTGAGTCTGGGGAACTTAATATTTAGATAAAACTTTTGGATCAAAAGGAACATGCTATCTCTTCCAGAACTAGAATAAGGCATTCATACAAGGAAGATAAGGAGAGTTGGGGTTAACTAAAATTTGGTTGAGTTGGGGTTGAATTGCTGGAGGTAGAAGATTTTGCAGAATATCAATATCACATCTAAGTGTAGATAATTTGAAAAACAAAGATGAAAGACCATCAGGTTCACAAGCTTTGTTAGGGTTTATTCTCCAAATTGCTTGGAGCATTCAGAATTGACGAATGCTTTTGCAAGAACTCCAACAAAATATCTAGGTGGGATCTTCAGCAACAGAGGGGGATTTGCATGTAATTAAAGGTGAGATTACCACAGTCACGACATCTCATAAACCATGCTATGTGATCAACTATGGCACTCCTCCCTATTTACCTTTGTCTGCTAAAATGATGTGTGGCTGATTAAAATTACTAAGGTCGATTGTGGATGCTTTTCGGCTGCGCCTTGCACTGTTCTATGTAATCGTTTTTCCCCATATTCAAGTAATATTTCGTTTTTTCACAAAGTTCCTTGCAGTTTCTCCTAATACTTAAATTTACCGACCCCCAGTGTAGACCAACTTCATCCTCTTTGTTTTAGTCATATTTTCTTCTAGTTCATTGACATTAGTAACAAATTTGAAGATAAAATTTCTCTCAATACCTCTGAATGTGTTTTAGACCATTATTAGTGATTCATGAAGTTTGCTCTTTGCAGTATTCCTCTCATGCCTCTGTTTATCGAAGGTAAGCTGCCATCAACTCCTTATAATGTGATCAAGGACCAGGAGTACTGTGGAGAGATTAGGCTTGGCCTCAAATTCACTCAAGAGGTACTGTCTACTTTTCATGATGTTTTGGGCCGGGATACTCCATGAGGAAGTTTTTCCCTTTGGTTATCTTGCCTAGTTGAGCTTCAAGTCCCACTTCTCAGTCATGTATCATTGTTCATTGTTCATTGTTTGAGACGACCATTCAATCTGAATTAATTGTTCTTTAGGATTAACAATTCTTTTCTGGATCTTGTGACAGAGGAGCTCTTACCAAGGCTACAATGAGCGAAGCTACGAGCCAGGGGAGAACTATGGCGGATGGAAAGAATCTTCCTACTAGAGAGGGATTACTGGCAAAAACTACAATATACAATGTCTCTCTAGATTGTGAACATTTCTGTGGAAATGAATAATTGTTTTTTGCATCCTCGAAAGTATAGTTTGGTGAATTAACAGATGAGTTCATGTTAGTTTTGAGCTCATATGGAGCAACATATATCATGTACTACAGCTTTAAGTTCGGAATTTTTTTTCTAGACAACCAAGCAACTCTTGATGAAATATGCGCAACTCATAAGATCAACCTTACAAACATCAACCTTGCTCACCACCATCAATACCTTTTAGCATCAACTTTCTTTAATTAAGACTAGTATACTCCAGCGGTTAAGAATAAACCAAGGTTGAACGAGAAAATAGCTTGCGACGGACATAAGAAAGCAAGGCAACCAACCGTAGGATTAAAACCAAGACGAGAGGGGATAACAAAGAGGTTTATGAATGAGATGAAAGTAACATCTGCTTGCCTTGTGCCTAAAAGGAGAGTAAGACAATCAAAATATGGAAATAAAACACAAAAAGAGAAGGAATGAGCCTCGTGGAGATGAGTGAACAAGGAAGATGGTGGTTTCAAAGGAAGGGGGAGAACAGTACAACAGAAAGGAAGGGGTCGTGAGCAGCAGGTTCCGCATCTACATCTACTGCAAAAGAGAGAATCCATTTCATCTACATCTACTGCAAAAGAGAGAATCCATTTCAGATAACTACGCCTCTGCCAGGCAGTATGTGGAATGGCCAATGGCCAAGGGCGGAACTT
This sequence comes from Berberis vulgaris, assembly GCA_963556465.1. NCBI lineage: Eukaryota > Viridiplantae > Streptophyta > Magnoliopsida > Ranunculales > Berberidaceae > Berberis > Berberis vulgaris. Next base: position 8,798,613 of record OY747131.1, on the reverse strand, counting down.
TTTAGATATATAATCCACGAGTGGAGTTACCGACCTCAAAATATCGAAAATGAGCTTTAATGATGATGAATCCAAGAGAGTTATGGGAACAGCCTTTTGAATAAGCTATTGTTAGTTATATGCCGTGTTTGTCTAAGTTATCTCAATCATATGCCAATTTCCTCTAAATATGCATGCACCTCAACAGAAATAATAACAAATGAAACAGCCAAAATCTAGCTGTATGTGAATGAAGAAGATGGACGGAAATGGGCGGGTGGGTAGCAAATACCTCCAAACAATGTGAAGCCTGAACTAAAGATTTATAAGCATGGATAAAATGCAAAAAGCTAACGCCATCCATAGGAAGGTTCAAAAGCTAAAACATTCTGCACATTGAGTTGGATCTCAATCCATAGTGCACTACAAAAGTTAAGGAAGAAGAGTTTAAAGCTCCAAAAACCAAATCCTAGGTCTAAATAGTACCTGCATGTTTTGTACAGAAGTTATGTCTATTGTCAAGAATATTTCAGGGATTCACCTCCCTGCTGTTTTCCGCCTTTTTGTCCAACCCATCAGCCTTCTCCACATCATTCCCATCAGCCTTCCCCACCTCAGAATGATGTTCTGCATTGTTGCAGACGCCTATCGAGCTTTGATTCCCTGACACTGGTTTCATTGTGGGCTCGTCTAATTGAGTTTCAGATGAAACTTTCTCATCAAACTGAAAGAGATTATCTGTTTCAAAGTCCCCTACACCAATATCCTTGAGTGTTGTCCCATTGGTGATTTGGGTCTGCGGTGAACCCACCTGCTGCTGCAAATAATCCGGAACTAGCAGATTGTTATCCACTGGTATTGCACCAGTAAGAGTCTTGAAAGCAAATTCAAGGCAGGGATCTTGCAAGTAATCGTGCACCGAGAGATCCTCTACAAATGGCAATGTGATTGAAGATCCTGCCTTATCATCAATGTTATTTCCAGCCCCAAGCTTCTCAAGACCTGCTTGGTTAGCAACAGGCATTGCACAACTGTTTGGCTGCCCATCTAGTTGATGTACACAATTGTTGATAAATCCTTCACCTTCTCCAGCAGCTTCCACTTCGGGATGATTGACCTGCACAGTGGTGGAATTATTCAAGCCACCTGCAGTGGGGCTTATAACCTGTTTGGCTTTAGCCGAAGATCGCTGTGAAGCCGGTAGTGAAGAAGTCTCAGCTGGAACCCCTGCAACTCGCTTTGAAGCCCGACGAGGAGTATCCAGTTCTTTCTTCTCTTTCCTTTTGCGCAACCCACCCTTGGTCTTTCCATTTTCATCCTTTCCAACCCCATTCTCCACCAGCTGATCACCAGAAGGCGCAGCAGTAGTAAGTTGAGTTGGAGTTGAAACAAGCTTCTCAACAACAGGACCCTTCTTAGACTGCAATTTTTTTGTTTTCTGTCCCCTTGTCTTTGATGTCCCACTCTGTATTAATTCTGGTTCTAGAGGTGCAATGCTGCTCGGATCCGCCCATTCCTCTCCTACAACATAATTAACTACAGATCACAATCCAGTGACTGCTAATATAATCATCTAAAACAGGCTAAAACTACCCTGATTTCAGATCTCCAGATTCGGAAGTCCTAATCTGCCCTTTTGTCTTCTCTACCATTTAGAGCAAAAAAAATTATTCATCTTATGTCTTATTTTCCAATTATCCCAGTCTAATCCTTTATAGGACAAATTTTAGTTTTTAAATATTGGAAGTATAGGTAGAGGAATGTGGCAGATTGAACACATACGAACTGCCATGCGCTTATTTTCTTAATATACTACTTTCAAAATTCCAAAATGTAATTAGTAATCATTATCGATCCATTAAACAGATTTTCACCAGATTGGTACCATCGGAATGACATCACCACAACTTTTATCTGGCACCTTGTGATGAATATTTTATTATAAATTATATTTTTCTCCTAAAAAATTATTTTATTGTTTAACATTTAGAAAACAAATCTTTCCAAGATATGATTAAAAAAAAGTCATTGAATTATTTAGTTGAAATTGTATTAAAATTTGACAATTACTAGGTAAATATATTTAAATAGCAAAATCAAAAAGGGAATTTTAGAGGTTGATCCCAAACCGTGAGTTGACCATCCGGTTCCATTAAAGTCAAACAAAAAAGACATCTTTGCCCCGATTCTTAGGAACATTAATGTGTTGGAGTCGGGGTAAGAATGTCTTTCTTGTTTGACTTATTTTGACTTCTTCTTGGGACCAAAGTCGGGGTGCCTCAAGGAGACCAACCTCTAAAATTCTCAATCAAAAAACTAAAACTAAGAAAATTTTGAGTATAACAAATAAAACTAACTTCTTGTTGGAGTACTCATGCCCTGATAAAGAGCACAGGTACTCTCCAACAGCAAAAAGCCATTAACCTTTCAATGGTCATCAAAACTGTTATAACGAACTTTATGGAACTATTCCAAGAAACGCATGAACCAACTGTTATTATACTGTTTCTACTTGGAGCTGGCAATGGCTGGTGCACAGTTGGATAAGGTTGACTTGTTGAATTTATGATCCGTGATATCAATATCTAATTACCACCCCCTAGTAATCCCACTAGTAAGGCTTCAAAAGTGAAATAGAATGTAATTTGTGCTTAGAATAACTTTGTCATCTTACCTGGAATGGGACCATACTTGGATTCATACTCAGATTCAAGAATGACATTATGCAGTGAAAACACAGGCTCCGAGTCATTTGAGCACTGCGCTACTTCCTTCTTACTTTCTGTAGCTGGCGGCTGGAGGAAACAATTTCAAAGAGGAAAGTGAACACTAAATAAGAAGATAAGATGAGCAACAGAAGAAGAAGCCAAAGCAGTTTGCCTACGAACTCTTTTCATTGGCCGAATTGCAACAAAAACAAGGATAAAACAAGATACACCAACAATGTGGATGCTTACAGCTGTTTTCTCATTAATTAACTCCAGGGTCTTCAAATCTCTTATTTTAGGTTTAATGGCGCATTTCTCAATGTCGCCACTTTTCAGATAGCGCAATGCGTCAGGTTTGGAGCGGAAAGCATAGCCGGTCTCAGGATCGATATAAAACTGTACAATTCAAGTCACAAGCGAAACAAGTATAAACTTGCAGTACTCAATAGCATAATGTAAGCTCAACTAGGAAAACAAATGACTTATCTTAGAAAGATATCATGGACATGGTTCGTTAGAACCGTGAAGTTAGCATGTTCATACAAGAACACGAGCTAAATTAAAATGTTTAGAAATTAAAAAAAATAATGACTTCAGTCTATATCCATTGTCATTAAGAAAGCACAATGACTTCAGTCAATATCCATAACAAAGGTTACCGGATCCTTTCTGGTCTTGCCTCCCACTTTTTTGCTGACTATCTCAAGAATCCATTTTTCTGGAAGCCCATCCACATTAACCCGTCTTTCAATTTGAACCTAGCAATCACATTAATAATCCACAATTTCATGTTTAATCCCATCAACATGAATAATAGAAAGTATATGTAAGGAAGATAACAAAGTGAAACAAGATAAATAAACCTGAGTTTGTGATTGCTTGGATGTTTGAGCTGGCTTGGATATTTCAGCTGGCTTGGATATTTCAGCTGGCTTGGATGTTTCAGCTGACTTGGATGTTTCAGCCTGCTTGGATGTGCCATTTAAGCTCTTTTGATCCTCTAGATAACGGTTCACAGCTAGAACAGAATAGAATTTGCGGCTAGTAACAGGATCAATATAACACTAAGAAATGGACAAAACACAACCATTAGTTAGCTCAACTAAATTAAGAAGACCCAACTAAATTAAGAAGACCAAAATCTACAAAAATAAATAAATAAAGGAAAAAAATTTATATATATATATCAATTAGCAGATATCATGCAACTCCAAAGCTATGTTTTTTTCCATGTTTTCATTGAAATATTTTATAACTTAACTATACTACCTAGAAGAGAATGGTAATAAGGATTGTCACTATGCTAAACTTGTGTTCCATAACAAAAAGGCAATCCAAGAAATGTCTATCCTCCTTTTATATGGATCGTGAGAATTTTTAAGATTTCAAATTTCCCACCATAGAAACAAAATATCATCCCTAAAAGCAAAATCAAAATGATATTTTAGTAGACTAGGCTGGTTGTTAAACTTCCAAAACCAAGTCACCATTGATGCTTTGCAAGACGTAAGACCATAAAGACCTTTCCTTGGAAAGATATCACTTTGAAGGTACATAGAACAAATTTATTTACATGGTATTGAGATCTTCATGGTATTGAGATCTTCATGGTATTAAGAATGAATGGGGTAACGCTTACTATCTTATGGTTCCCGGGGTCTCATTCTCACATCTATCTTCATTAGAAAATTTCTTTACATTAATTTTCTAATCCTTCTCACACCGATCGAACTTACTTATAACTGCAAATCTAGTTTAACTCTTGTCTTCGTTGCAATTAATTTTATAAAATTTTAGTTTTTGAAATGTGTATAATTTGCTATGAAATTCTATATAGGTTTCTTTTTTCATACAAGAGTTTCACTATTTAATTAAATCAAAGCTTTAATTAACATAGAACAAACAATATATTTCCCTACAAATCTTTAAAATCAGACTATCCTTAACAAGTTTTCTTGATTTTGGGGAGGTCCTGAATCAAATTAGTCAAAGAAACCTTCAGTTTAGACTCATCATGCCACTGAGTTGTTAAGACCCAAAAGAAAATCTTGGGAAAGGAAACACAGTGAATGCGTCCAAAAAGATTTACATGGGAATGCAGTCATATACAAGTTAACCTTCATATACAATGCCTGATACAATTAAATTACCAGCAATCAACAAGTGCCACAGCTAATAAGAGAGAGAAGAAAAAATGGTTGATCCAGTATATGCAATCTCGGGCTATGCGCACAAGGCGCCCCAAAATTTACCTTATCGCCTAGTCTAATCAAGGTAGCCAAAAAGGTTGTAGTCAAAGGTGATCGCCCAAGCGACGCATATGTGACCACCTCCCCCCTCTTGACCAGAAATTTTGGCTTTTTTTTTTCTTTTCCTTTTTTTAAATAGACGAAGCAAATTGACCAGCCCAGCTACAACCCATTCAAATATTGCCCTAGAGGACCTCAAAGTTGAAACTCCATTATGAAGAGTGCACCTTGTATAAAAGAAAGGAACTTGATCCTTGAAGGGTGCAAAGAGTGGCCAGCCATCAATGATCTTGTTCGGGACATACTTATAGAGAGCTTGAGGAGATTGGGGGAGATGAAGCTGAAGGCCCTTGCTAAAGCACAAGGCAATACAAGAGGTAAAGTGTATATCTACTGGTGCATTACATATACAAATATGTCGGCGCCTGTGGGTAAATCCTCTGGGAATAAGACAGCTCATGAAGTCCAAGTTGAACACCAAAACACTTAGATCAATCATTCAATCAAGAATCATCTATACATTTCCATTTAAAGTTTCTCCTCAAACGCACAAGAAAAAATAGAAGTGAGTTTCCTTTAGACTATTGATAATGAAGAAGATGATGAGCTCAATTCTGGGGAGGATGAGAATTTATAAGCATTATGTTTATGGTTGTTTTGTTTAACTTTTTTGCGATGTTTTACACTTTAGGTTTACGAATTTTTCTATTTTCTGGGGGCTTTTTTTTAATGCTTTTGAATGTGTAGAATTTGAGTATGGTTGTTGCCTATAGACTTTTTTTTTGTCATGGGATTATAACTATATGCTTAAGTTAAGGTTTTGTAAATTGGCGTGTGAAATGATGCATAAATAGAGCTTCAATAAATTTCTAAAAGGGCCAAAAAAAAAAAAAAAAAAAAAAACCTTCCCACAAAGCTAGGCGAGCTCAAGTGCCCAAACCACCCTTGTTGCCTTGCCTCACCTCACCTCGCGCCTAGGAAATAGGGGGGTATTTAAGTGCATAAGATTTCAATATTTCTAGCCCAATGGTCAGCCCACTGCACTAGTAATTCTTTCTTTGAGGTATAAACTAAGGTCGTAAGCCTGTAAGGTGAAATGCAAACTGGTTGTTGGATTTAAGAATTGTTTGATGTGCCTTATTTTGCTGGTCTTCTAAGGTATTTTCAACTGATGCAGAGACATCTCTGAGACAGCGTTTATATTTTACAATTATATCTACAAATGAAGCATCTACCAAGAATATTGTACAACATAGTTTTTGGCTACTTCCTATGCTCCATGGTCATTAAGATTACCCAATTCCCTATATGCAAGAAGGCAGTAAAACCTATGTCAACGAGGTTAAGGAAGAGGCTTCTTAGGCTTGCTTTTTTATAATTTATCTTTGAAATTTTGATAAAGTACATCAAATAAGTTGCAATGATGAAGAATGGCATCAATTACAAACGAAAGAACCCCCTAAACACAGATAGTTTAGTAGGCCTAGTAAGCCCATGTTCACACCTATCACCTTTCTCTGGTAACATCAAAGTCCAGGACAATGTATAACTAAGAGAAGAGAATTCCTACTTTTCGTGAGAAACTATGGTAACAACTAACAGGGAGAACCACAATTCTTACCTACACTAACATTTGATGGAAAGCTTTCCCATTATCAATTAGTTGTGTTTAAAGAAGCAATTGATATTTGGTTATTCAAGTTGATATAAAAAAAAAGAATCTACTATGGAGGGACCAAATTGATTTTTGGCAAGATCCATGGGCCATTCCTAAGCCCCTTAGGAAAGCATTTCCCAGGCTCTAATTGGTGTCATTGAAAATAATGGGAAAGTGTTGAAGTTTGGTGCTTGGGTGGATGATGAATGGTTGTAGATTCACCCTAGGAGGAACTTGTTTAATAGGGAGGAGGAATGAAGTCATTAATGATGGAGATTCTTCAACCATCTGTTTAAGGGAGGGAAGAAGAAGATATGTGGGATTGGAAGTCGGAGAAGAATGGGAGGTTCTTGGTCAAGTCTCTCTTCACCAAGCTAACAGAGAATAGGGTCCCCATATAGTTTCTCATCGGCTGAAGCACATTCCCTCTTCATGTGGCAAAGTATATGGGACCGGCTTCCGACCAGAGAAGCCTTCATTTCTAGGGGTATGGACATTGATGGAGTGTGCTTGGAGTGCAACCTTACGGAGGAAACCTCCTCTCATCTATTATTGCATTGTCATCTTGCTTTGACTCTATGAAACTCTTTGTGGCTAGGTTTGGATTGGTGTGGGTCATGTCGAGCTCAATTTTGGAAGCTTGGTGGGCGAGAAAAGGGTGTCCTTTTCTTAATAGAGTTGGGAGACCAGTGTGGACTGGAAGCTTACTCTGTTAGACCCTTTGGAAGGATCGGAATCAAAGAACCTTCAAAGGTGAGACACTTGAAGAGTCCAACTCATATATGGAGGGTTTGATCCTTGTGTGGCAAAAGGCATCGGCAAGGTTTAAGTTTCAAAGCTTTTGAGCTAGCTGGGATACTTTGTTATTAACCAACTAATCTTTCTTTAGTGGATAGCAACTTCTTGTATATTCTTCATTTTTCGTCTTACTGAATGATAGACTTTTGACCCTTAAAAACAAAGTCTCCTAGAAGACTTTATCATTGATTATTTTATGTTACTTAGGTCTCAAACAGCTTATGCTACCTAACTAAACTAAAATGTAGATTTGTAAATAGGCCTATTTTCTAACGGTTGTTTCTGAGCGCCAAGTTCATTGCATCACCACTCTAACTGACATACTATTCACAAATTAACTATATTATTTTGTATATTTAGCAGTGTTCTAAAAATCGCTAGGCGCTGGGCGGGCGACGAGCAGGTGCCTAGCGCCCAGGGGCCTAGGCGGGTGCCTAGGCGGGCGCCTAGGCGGCACCTAGGCGGTCTTAGGTTTTGTATTATTACTTTAATAATTTACAAAAGTTAAGCATAATACATTATCAATTACATCCAATTTAATGCCAGTATACATATGCAAAATTTAAAAACATGAAAAATTACCAATAGTGAACAAAATTTATTAAAACTCAAATGACTGAAGTTGGTCATGATGGGTACTTTATATAAATTTGAATGTGTACTCTTTTATTTTTCATCAAATTGCATAAATAACCTCAGTTATATTTGATAAAATCTACATTAGTAAAATTGGTACCGACAGATCATTCGAGAATTCCATTAAGTAATCATCATTTGCTACATTTAGACATATACTGAATAAAAAATAATTAAATAGTTTATTATTAAAAAGTAGGAAATAAAATAAAATAAGAACACAATTAGCCATATTAAAAAATTAAAAAAAATTAAAAAAAATTAAAAAAAATAAAAATCGCCCAGACCGCCTAGAGTCCGCCTAGGCCGCCTAGAGTCCGCCTAGACCCCGCCTAGGCCGCCCAGACCCGCCCAGACCCGCCTAGACCCGCCCAGCCGCCCAGACAGCCCGCCCAGCCATTAATCTGGGCGGTTTTCCACCTTCTAGCGCCTAGGCGCCGCCTAGGCGGCCGCCTAGACCGATTTTTAGAACACTGAATTATTTAGAAGAGACAATCGGAGAGAAAAAACTAAAAGGAAAAATGTTTGGGGCTAAACCACTAAAGTATAAGACATTTATTACAAAAGTAATTTACATGAGATTATTATTTCTGTGTAGGTGCTTACTGCCTACTACGGCCACACAAACTTGCTAGACCTAGTTCTTTCTTATTTAAGGACACTTTTGAAAACATAAATGCGACATACCAAAAAGTAGTGGTCGTTGCCAATAGTTCATGTGCAAAATAGAGAAGGAACCTTAAAGATGCAATTAATACAATCCTATTTAAAAACCAAAGTGGCTGATGCCAACAGAAAAGGATTATGGATTGATACCTTATAAGTTTTCTTGCCATTTTTTTGGGTTTTGGACTCCACAACCCAATCCTTAGGCAAGACTTTATTCTCATCCTGTATTCACATCAAGTTAGTGAAATGAATAACAATAAATTGAATGAAATGCAAAGAACACATGAAACGGGTAAAAGACTCACGGTGCTCGAAGATGCGGGGCTTCTTGTAACTCGTTGAGGCTCACGAAGCCTAGCCATTTTTTTAAGGATACAACAGAGTCCTTGGAAAGATTGCTTTAGCTTTCAAATTAGTCTCTTCTACAAAAATAATAATAATATAAATTATTAGATAAAATAAAATTATAAGAGTTAACTACAGAAAAACAGGAAATTATATTAATGTTGTATAAAGAGAGAGGGAGGGAAGCCAACAGTGACAAGAGGACACTGGCTCCCCAAAAACAAATTCATGAGAACTATACACTCCCAATTAAAGAAAATTGAATGTCCTTAAACCTATCCCAATGACATCCTCATAAAACATAAAGTAAACTTTGTATCTATCTACAACAAACCCGTAAACTGACTTCTTCACTTTTTTTTTAAAACCACTGAAACTGAGATACGATGAAAATAACTTTGCAATTTTACACTTCCTCGCCTATTAATAGTCATTCCATTCCTTTTCTTTCTGGCACCATGTTTTCCAACTTTTTGGTTTACGAGTATGGTTAGCAAGCTGTGCATATCGTGTGGTTTAAAGAAGAAAGTGGAAAACAAAATCAGCTTCAGAGAACATTGTTAAAATCATGGATAATGACCTGTATTTATTGAAAGGATTTTGTTCTCTGTTTCTTTTCCTGTGAATTATACACTCTCCCTAACACACGCAGTCACTACATGTGCATCCCTAACACCTGCACTGTAGGTTCATCATAGACGTTTGCAAGTTACAAGTATCTCGAGATTGACTATCAGCGTTCAAGTGTATCACATCATAAAGTGATGAAGAGAGGAAACGAAACATACCTTACTTCGGCAAGGTACGACGAAGACAAACCTGATGGAACAATGGAAACGGAAAAGTAAAAAGTAATTAATTAATTAATTAATTAAATGTCGTTAAAAGGTTGGAGACGAATGGACTAGAATAAAGAGTCTAGGCCTTTTTAATGATGAGCCATTTTTTTAATCAAAAGAAAACAACTTCCATGATAGACTCTTACAAATCTAGTAAGAGTAAAATAACAAAAACTAGAAATGAAAGAGAAATTCTCGAAACAGGATAACACAAACCCTCACACAACACTAGGCTCATCAGTTTATTGTGCCCAAAAATTTAAATTTTCAGGTTAGCTAGTACATTGAAAAGATCTCTCTGTCAAGCTCACTAAAGGTAAATCCACAATAGCTTTTCCTCGAAATATTTTTTTTTTCCTGAAAAGGTTAGATATCATCAAAGGGGGGAATGCAATAGGAAGGCAGCCATAGAAGAATCAAGACCCTCAAAATCAGCATTCATAGTTGCTCCCATGGAAATTTTTTTTTTTTTAAAAAAAACAAAACCCTCTTGAACTCTGCTATGAACCTTTCCAAATGTTTAGTATACGTGTGCATTGCATGCATTATGCTTCATTTGTGTGTACCCTTTCCATAAATTAATAAATGAGTAAAACAAGAAAACCCATTTGAATTCACATGACATGACAAACTCGATCATACATGCAGTGTTCTTCAAAATTATACCAAATCGGATCTTCATAAGCAACTCTCTTTGTGCAATTAGTGGAATTCCATCCAACATCGTGTGGGTCTCGGTTCATGCCAATGGGAAACATTTCTTTTCTGGTAATTTTAAGGTTGATTTTGAGTTTTTAAGTCTTTTCGTTGCGAAGTGGATTTGATGGGGGTTAAAAGTGGATGTAACCGCTTCAGAATTTTTATAGGAGTGTCATGGTTTTTTTCGATGGAAAATTTTTGATGTGCAACGAAGTTTGGTGAAGGTTTTCAGTGGGTACTGTGTCAGTGATAATAGGTTTGGATACAGATTTGGGATCGCGACTAGATTTCAGTTTCAGGTTGGAACTTGGGTACATGCAATTGCCAGTTAGAGTCCATGAAATGAGCAAGCCAAAGTTCATTTCATGAACCTGCAATTGGAATTTAGAATCCAAGGACTATCAATACATTCATTAAATGCCAAAGTTCCATTGAAAAAGAGGAGGGGGGATGTAAACTGAAAAACCCGGCGATTAACACTCATCCATGACATCAGTGTTATAGAAATGGCATTAAATCTTCGAAATGATCCAATCCAGACTAATGAATTTGTATGGAAGGTCATGTGCTTGCTTGGCACTAGAAACTGCAAGGAATGAACTTTATGGGATGCCTTTCAACTATGGGTTCCCTGAGACGCTAGTACTTTTTCCCATTAAATCCTCTTTAATGAGGATTATTTCCTCTTCTAAATTTTTTTTGTGTAATGAAATCAATTTGACCTTTTCAAAAAAAAAGTCTAGGTGCCATGACCAAAATATCCAGATTTTCAGTAAAACAATAGGAAATATACTCAAAACCAAAGATAAACAAGTTCAAATTATTCATTATTACTACTACAAGTACAAAAAAATTAAAGTACTTTCTTTTATATGCAAGACAAAGGGGTTTTATTTCATAAAAGGAGGACAAGAAAAGTGAGAACTCACTAGCCATTACAACTAGGGGTGGGCACGAGACGGAATGGACCCCATCCCTATCCCATCCCATTCATTCGGGATCAGGACGGGATAGACTTCATCACGACCTCGTCCCATCCCAAACAGATTCGGGACGGGGCGAGATCAACATGCTTATGTTGCATCTCGTGATCAAGTGTTTTGAAAATATAATAGGGCTAAAGTACTGTAAAGTGTAAATTCACATTCCATACAATATTCTATACAACACACCATACAACAAGTATTATAATTGTACTCACATTCCATACAACATTTACAAGTACTTGTACTGTAACTGTACTCACATTCCATACTACATTTAAGTATTGAAGAACATTTAAGTGAGAGACTAAGAGAGACACATTGAGATGCCGAATTGCTATCTCCACCAGTGATGTTATGTGGGCATCCAAAAAATTGCAATCCTAAAATAAATATATAAATAAAAATATTAAAATTATTAATAATAGATATTAAAAAATCAATTCAGGATGGGACGGGATTGGCGGATTGAAGATCTCCATCTCATCCCATTCTAGATCAGGACAGGATGGAATCAATCAATCCCCAAAAGACCCAAGAAAAATCAGAACGAGATCGAGATCGCAGGATGGGATGCGCACCCCTAATTACAACGTGAAACAATATAATCTCATAAATGGCTAGATTGCCCTTCTCATTGATTATAAATATATATTTCCTTCTTTTGTCTTATTTTTATTTTTTCCTAACGTAAAATCCTTTTAGACTGAGTGCAATGATTATTAGTGCAACCCAGGATCCTTCTTGCATAAAAGAAGGCAATCAATACACCACTAAGGTTTATATTATGTATGAAATGACTTTGAGTGGCTCTAGGCATTGGAAATGATGAGGGTTGCAACTTGGGCTACCAGTGCTCAAACCACATAGGTTGTAACCAGTATGGGTAAGCACTTTGCCTTAGCTCCTCTATGGGCAGTGCTTGAGCTTCAAAGAACAGATCCTACCTAACATGCGGGTTGGGTACCTAATTATATCGGAGCTAATTAGTGTATAATATAATTGCTATACATACCACAGGCAATGAATAAATATTAAATAACGCATGCTAGTGTTTTATTTAGTTAACAATCTCCAAGATACATTTATGAATCAGTCAAGAAATCAAACATCAGTTCAAATTAAGGATATGTATAGTCTTTTGTATTTGTATTCAATGACAATTCATACAATATCTATTTCCATGAAATGGTCGAAAACCTGAACTACCATCACGAATACCCAAAATGGGATTTGGCTCACAAAAATGGCTGGTGTTCAAATACCCATTTTGGATTTGGGTGGGCTTGGGTTACACAACCAGAACTACCTAGAACGGCCTTGGGTTTATGTCTTACTGGCCCAATCTGCTCAAAGTGTCATTCAACAACAAATGTTGAAATTTAAAAGTAATAGAAACCCACTTTGGTGCGTGCGTGTTGGTGTGTGTGTGTGTGGGGGGGGGACCTAAAATAAAAATGGTTTGGGTTTGCAAGGACTTTCGTATTGAATGATTTTTCAAAATGCATCCACCATACGAGTTGTAGGTGTTGGTGAAGATATCAATTTCATCACACGAAATGTTAGTTTTCAGTCTCTATTGCAAAATATTAAATTTTTTTACGACCGAATGGGAATGCATACAATTTGAAAGAAAGAGCAGACCTTGGTAGAGCCGACAAGGAGAACAAAAATATTGGCTTCTGCTAGTGCTTTCCAGGAAATATATCATACATATTTGTTATCTTAATTGTAACAAATATCTATTGGTACTCAAAACCCAGATAGATATCAGTTATCACAGATATATCGAAGGTGTTTGAAACACTACTATGTACACACAAATCATCTCTTCTTCTTCCCCAAAACCCTTTTTTTCTCCTAAGCCTACTTTTTCTTTGCAACGCCATCGCCAACACCAATGTTTGTAGCATTATCATCACAACTTTCCTTTTCTATTATCTTTGTCTCTAAATTGACCTCCATCTCATTTCTCTATGAAAAATAAATAAATCGCATCACAGAAATAGGAGGTCCAAAAACATCACTTAGGTACAACAATTAGAAAAAAAAAAAAAAAAACCAACAACAACAAAAAAAAAAAGGAAATAGATGGAAGTTGGAGAAATGCTTGGGTGTCTGAGAGAGAAACAATGGAAACGGGAAAAATGGATGACATTAGAGCGAGTGAACATCAGATGGAGATGGAGAGCAAAGAAAGTGCAGACAATGGAAATATATCATAAATATTTGTTATCTTAATTGTAACAAATATCTATTGGTACTCAAAACCTAGATAGATACATCGAAGGTGTTTGAAACACTCCTATGTACACACAAATCATCTCTTCTTCCCCGAAACCCTTTTTTCTATTGAGCCTACTTTTCCCTTCTTCCCCAAAACCCTTTTTTCTATTGAGCCTACTTTTCCCTTCTTCCCCAAAACCCTTTTTTCTATTGAGCCTACTTTTCCCTTTGCAGTGCCATCGCCAGCACCAACCTTTGTAGCTTTATCACCACAACTTTCCTTTTCTATTCTCTTTGTCACTAAATTGACCTCCCTCTCATTTTTCTATAAAAATAAATAAATAAATCGCATCACATAAATAGGAGGTCCAAAAACAGCACTGAGGTAAAACAATTAGAAAAAAAAAAAAAAAAAGGAAATAGATGGAAGTTGGAGAAATGCTAAGATGTTTGAGAAAGAAACGGTGGAAAGAGACGGAAAAATGGATGCCATTAGAGCGAGTGAACATCAGATGGAGAGGCAAAGAAACAAAACGAGGTTAAATGAGAGAGTGTGGACATTGGTTCAAGTGAGAAAAAGAGAGTAGGAAGAGAGGGAGGGAGAGAAATCAAGAAACAGTAAAAATGAAGTGAGAAAAAGAGAGTAGGACGAGAGGGAGGGAGAGAAATCAAGAAATAGTAAAAATGAAAGATGAGTGAGGTGATGATTATGGGTGAGAGCAATGATGTCAATTGTGTTAGATTAGAGTTAGGATTAGGGATTTTCTTTATCTAGCCAAACAAAGAAATTAATTGAATATTGATTAGGTAGCAATAAGAAAAAAAAGCCTGTGACGGAAATGAAATCATTACAAACAACATAAAAATGTATATGGGAAGTTTTCCACTGACTTTAGCTAGGTAGCCCCAACACCAAAGGGTAAATATACTTGCATTGCCCTGTGAAATTTTCCACTGATGGGGTTGATCCTTTCCTTCCAAGTTCCAAATGACCCAATGAGGGTGGTCGCACAACAAATGCTAATCTGACATCACATGAGTTTAACACAATGAACCTGAAATTATGAGACACATTCCCTCTCATAAAGAAATGAAAATGAAAACCCGTGCTAAAGTGGGGTCTACGGATCAGATTTATGAAGAACTTTAGTTTCACAAAATTCATGACATGTTGACTAAATCTTCTTGGATGATCTTATGAAGTACGGCACATATCAAATATGATAACTTTACATTAACGTTGACAAAACACGTTAAGGAAATCTCAAATTCTCAATTGACCAAAACAGTAAAAATATAGTCAGAATCCAAAGTCGAAAACATGTGGGCTGTGAAGTCTAAACGCCATAATGAAGGGGGCAAAGTCAAAATAGTAATTCCTTATTTAACCGAGCAATGCGACATCCAATAGAACAACACGAATAACCCATCGACAATAGTAATAAAAAAAATACTTCAAAAGCGACGTGCTAGAAGCAACGGCATTGCTCACTACTTCCAAAAATAAAACTTGTTGATGTTAACAAATTCCCCAACATTAATGTAGCAAATTTCCTAACATTTTTCCAAGCAAATGTTATTATAATAATTGATGATGGCTAGGATTGTTACTTTCAACAAAAACTCCCTCATTGTAACATGACAAAAGTTCCCTTGTCGTCAAGCGATAAAACAACAACCAGACCGTTATTTGTTTCCTATGGTAACTTCAGTTAGTTCAAGAGATACCTAACGGTTTTCATCCGAGGATGACGAAACAAAGGTCTCTCTATAACTACCAACTAAAATAAATATAGACTTCCATTAAGCATACAGTGGTCTCCAATCTCCTAGGATCATAACTTTCAAAGAAATTCCATCATCATGCAAGTTCCAGAGTCGTCAAGAAATAAGCAATGACCCAACCATTATTTCCCAAGGGTAACTGAGTTGAAAAGATACCTAACGCTTCTCTGTTAGAAGATTTCAGAAACATAAGCTTTTTAACTACTAAAAGATATCTAGACTTCCATTCTTTACTTAAAAATCTGGTAAAATCTATTTGCTTACATCAATTTAACAAGAAAAGACCCATCTCATTCACTCAGTAAACCAAACCATGGGGTGAATTGATAGAAGCAATGTGGCCTGTAACTTGAAAATCACAAACTTATCAACAACTTGAACAAGAAATGTGAGATCAAACCTGCTCAAATAACAACTTGAACAAGAAATGTGAGATCAAACCTGCTCAAATAACAAAGGCACTCCAACAACAAAGATGAAAACTTTCATAACCTAAAACAATTAACATGCAAAACCCAATTTCATTAGTCAAGTCACAAAAACAAACATGCCACCCTAAACTTTCTTCAACCAATCCAAAAAAACCAAAGTCCACATTCAGTAATCAATCAGAAGCTAATCAACATGGTGCATGAATTGATTGACACAGCAGGGGTTTTCAGTAACACAAAAATGAAATCTTGACAACAAATTGGGCAAGAAACATCAAATTGAAGACTTCTTACCAAAACTAGCAAAATCATTTCAAGATTTCATTCACACACTCACTCAAATGAAGTTGGAAAACCCTATAAATTAACCCTAAACACGAAGAGAAAGAAGAACTTGAACTGAAAATTTAACATGCAAAACCCTAAAATTGCAAAAATCACAAGTTGTGAAAAGGGTTCCATTACCTCAGTCAGTTGTTCCGCTCCTTGTCTCCACTCTTAAAGTTCCATAATTTCTCTATAAATTAGCGCCTCCACCAACTTTCACAGCACTACTTTGCCAGAATCTGACATTTCCCAGCCAAAACCACTAGTTTAACTCATAGATCGAACACTTGAGAACCAAAAAGATGAAATTTTTTTTTACTTTCTCTCACACTAAAAACCCCTCTGAAACCAAACACAACTCTCTCTCTCTCTCTCTGATGGTTTTGTTTACATATATATATTGAGAGGGAGAGATTGTTGAAAAAAAAAAAAGAGAGAGAGGTTTGGGTATCGAAAAACACGTGGTCCGAAACGGTTTCAAGCTGCGATTTGTGTGAAACGTGTCTGAACAATTAAGAGATTTTACAGACCAAGGAGAAGATATGAGTGTTTTTGGTTGCTTGGTTTTGTGTTGGAAGAGTTTACTCACTAAACTGGACTCGATGGAAGACTTGAACTAGCTAGATTAGATTACAACTCTCTCTCCCGTTAATATCTCATCTCACGCATCAAACACTACTTATCTTATCTTACGTACAATACGTGTTCAGTGCAGGGTCCTGAGGTGGGTCAAGGAAAAAGTACAAGAGATTGGAATTTGAAGACTGAAATGTGTAGTGTGAAGTAGTAGATAATTGCTTGGATTTCAATGTGGATAGTGAAATGACGTTTATGACCTACATTTTATTCGAGATAATGACTGAAGTGCGTGCGTGCGTGTCTCGTTGTGCTTTTAATTTTATCCTAGTGGAGACCATGTGGCATTTCTGTGGGCCTGACTATAGGGCCACATGCTTCTGTGCCTTCTTTCGGGTTCTCCTCACTCTCTCGGTTTGGTTTGGTTTGATTTGGTTTGGTTGTTTACTTGGGTAGGCATTATAATAGTTGTTTAATAGAAACTAGAAAGCTTAAAAATCTCTTTGACAATAGATTTGTTCAATCTTGATTGCGATGGAGGTAAATCAGGCAAGAAGTCTTCCTCTGTACTTTGTTTTCAATCAACCAACATGGAGGAGGATTCAGACAGAAGTTTAAGGGAAGTGAGAATTTCTATATTTTTTTCAAATTACTTAACTTGGTGAAGGTGGGGCTGGCATCAAAACATTTGAACCTGATTAAAATGGATGGCCAAGATACAATAATCAGTAAAGGTCAAGTTTCAGGCCTTGTTTTAGCTCAATGCAATACCTATCTCCTTTCGTAGAACAAGAATCTTCCAAAGTAACATAACCAAACAAGATTCTAAGTAGTGATTGTAGATATTTACTATCAAAACATTGTTAAAAAGGAAATTTTGTGGGGAATCATGAACGTGTACAACTTAACTACTACCCAATCAATAATAATTAAAAATATCGAAAATACAAACAATGAGGCATAAGCAAAATTATCGAAAGAAAAAAAAAAGGCATAAAACAAATGTTCCAAGATATATAAAGGTGTTTCATAACAAGCTGCATATGTTGTAGATAGTAGAGATGGAAAAAAGGCTAAATAAACACAATGATAATAATAAATAAATCCAGTATACTTATTAGTTCTATGATAGAATACTCAATTACTTATGATTTTCACCTATAGATCACACCATAACTAGATTGAGTAATTCAATAGACGATGAAATTGATAATGTGAATGTCATCTATAAAAACGTAATTTTGGTGACAACTATACTACTTTAATGCACCGGTTTGATGGGAAAGGTTGTTCAGGTGTGTTTCCTAGTGCATGCATAGATCTCAAAATGTGATTCTTAAGCCAATGGTAGTCTGGTTGGATGATTAAAGCTGTGGTGGTTTAATTCCTACGTCTTGGATTCTATACTCACTTCTTAATCAATTGGTCAGATGATCATGAGCTATACACATGACATAATAACAATTGTTGGTTTCCTATTTTTGAGGAACAAAACCACCGCTTTGAGGAAGACTTTAGTCTACCCACTATGGATGCTCTAAATGATAATGTGAGATAATATTAATATTTGTAGTTAGTGTTCCTACACAATATTATATTGGTTAAATTTCCTCTATTGGTTTTATAAACTTCTACAACTAGAAACTAAAGATAGATAAACATTATTTATAAACAAACTAAAAGTACCCAACCTTGAAAGGAAATAAGTCTCAGTGCTGAAAACCAAATTGATATGGTACCCATATAGCATGGACATGGTCTCATCATGTAATGTTAAGTCCTCGAGACCGTAGCTCAAAGTGTAGCCAAGCTTTGAACGGTATGGATGTGTCCAATGGAGGGCAACAACCATCTTCGTCTGAGTCCTTTGTAGTTGTTGCTTCCTTGAATGACTGCTTCAGGTGCTATACAAACTGATGTTTTTGCCATCACTAAGTCAAGTCTTAGGCCATCTACTCCTATAGATCCACTTGTAGCTCTAGAATTTTCTATTAGGGTTGAATTAAAATATATATATATCGAGCAAACCGGTTAAATTGCCAGCACAAAATCGAAAAAAAAACCAATTTGTTTTGGTTTTAGTTCAGTGCGATTTCAAACATTTTGAAATCGAAGTTACTAGTTCAGTTTTTGTTTTAGTTTTAGGTTTGAAAAAATTGAGCAAACCGAACCAAATGGATGAACACATTTATTTTTTAAATTGTCATGTCTATAATATAATAATTAACAAATGGTACATACAACACCTAGTTTTATGTTGGTCTGGTTTAGTTTAGAAGAGCTTTTGTCTATTTAGTTTAATAAAATTTTCATTTTGGTTCGGTTTGATTCAGTTTCATTACACGTTTGGTTCGGTTCAAATTTTTGTTAAACCAACTGATATTGTTCGGTTTACAATTTTAGATTGAAATCAAATCGAACCAAACCATGAACAACCCTTCCAGTCGTTGCTCATGAAGTCCTTGTGTCGTTGTTGTGCGCGCTCCTCATCATTTATGTTCATCATTTGGAGGAACTCAATATCAATCAAAGTGAAAAAAATGACAAAAATGCTAACAACAGCCACAACGATCGTATATACGGCTGTAACCCCATTAGGGATAATCGGGCTACTAGGAAAGCCAATAAGACTTGGCTCGACAATAAGGGGATGAGATGGTTTAGTCGGTTTTCTAATCTTCTATCTGCTAGTTGTTGTCTATTATTTGTCCATATCAATTTTTCTTTCTTATTATTCTTAGCAAAACACAAACGCACCACCACTTTTATTATAAGATCTTCGTAAATATCTTTAAAAATATATATGTTATAAAAATATATATATGAAACTTATGGTGTGTTTGAATTCAGAGTTTTCGTACAAAAATGAATGATTTCCAAATTGTCATGAAAGTGTTAACAATAAGAAATGGTACGCATCTAGCGATGGTGATGAATAATCTTAATTATTTTTGCTACAATAGTCAAGTCAAGTCAAGTTTAGCTAAGTTTAGAACAAGTTGAGACATTTGCATAAAATATAAAAATAAATACAAACAAAATAAATAATAATATTTGTAGAAAACAAATATAATATATGAGCATAGATAAATCAATTGATTTATTAATAATAGATATTAAATTTTATACAAGTACAACACTAGTTTAAATGCTCCATCATTAGATGAGGTCACTGTTAAACTATGTCAATTTGTTTTCATCAACTACCCCAGAGTTTGATCCCATGCATAGTCCCTCAATTTTCAAAATTGTGTGTTTTAGTTATTTTTCATGATCGGAAATGGTTGTAAGACTTTTTTATCCCATCGTCCCTACACTACATTAAATTGGCGTTTTTGTAACAACCCCCAAAACAGTATCACTTTTGAAGTGTAACAATCCACCTAACAACTTTGCACATTTTCACAAACAAAATTATACAATAATTGTATCACCATGAAGAGTATGATTATAAAAGTGATACTATTCATAGTGATCCAACTTATTGTATCATTTTTTTTTGTTACTGTTTTTTATTTTTTGACTAAATTTAGTTTTGACTTTAAATTGTTTCGTGAATTGTAACATCTCAAAAGTGGTATTGTTTTTAGAGTTGTTACAAAAGTGCCAATTTGGTGTGCTAATTTTCCAAACTTTTTTTGATGACCTGGGGGAATGGTTATAAGACTTTGTTAAATCATTTTACTTTACATACAACACGTAAGATATTCACAAATAGCTCCCATATAATTAGATATATAAAATGTTTTGTAAAAATATAAACACAATAGGTTATGTACAGTACAAGCAAATAAAAATATAAGTGATGCGACATTTAGTTTTTTATTGTAGGTCATGGTATAAGGATCAGTACCGAACACTCCATATTGCTCAAGTAAATAAATTCAAATTGAAGACAAACAACAAAGGGCGTTGATGTGCATAATAGCGACTGATAAACATTAAAATGTTTAAAAACGAATGACCAAACCCCCATTTTATCATGCGAAACTCAAAGCACTCCACAAGATGTTTAAAAATTAGAGTACCGCCAAGACTCACGGTCAATGTGAATCACACAGTGATGACCGCATGTGCCTGACTATGCTTCATTTAATTTTTATTAATGATCAAAATGCCCAGCTCCTTAATTTGGTAAAACTATAGTTATCCCTACTATCCCTTGAATATTTGATAAGCCCAAACCTCAAGATAATAACATGCATCTTGATGTACAATGGACGGTTAAAATATGCATGTGCAAAAAATCAAACCCAACATGTCTTTGAGATCGTAAATCCATATAGATAACAAATTAATGTATGCTATTAGTCATATTATCCATTTAACCAACATTATCCGTTTATCTTAATATAGTGTAACTTGACCATTGACCGATCATTGATCACTATCTAATCCATCGGTGTAGATTTTCATAGTTTCATATCAGGAAAGTTTGCCTAAAGGCATTAACTTGATCATGCATCATATCGGTAGCCGTGTTGGGCAAGTA
Organism: Berberis vulgaris; assembly: GCA_963556465.1. NCBI lineage: Eukaryota > Viridiplantae > Streptophyta > Magnoliopsida > Ranunculales > Berberidaceae > Berberis > Berberis vulgaris. The sequence goes on along the minus strand of OY747131.1, from coordinate 8,777,214 downwards.
AATTTTTTTTTTATACATATCATATATTTGAACCATTTTTAAGAGTCAGACCCTAGTGTCAAATCTGCGTCAAGGAAGCCTCAAGAACGTGATGAATATGAAGAATAGAAGAACAAATGAAGAAAATAGGATGGTAAAGAGTCTTAAGGCTTCCTTGGCATCTCGCTCTTAAGAATTGTTGCATATATTTGGTTGTTATGTGTATCCCGAACTCGAAGCACCGTATGAGATATCCAATAGATCGATCCCTTGGAGCAGTAGATTCGACTTCTCGAACAGTTTTTCTTAAGTGCACTGGTAAAGTGCCTGGTGGCTACCAGACATCGTAGGATTGCATCGAGATAAATGATAACACTTATCTCGATGCAAACCTATGGTGCCTGGTAGCACCCGGCAAGATACCAGTGCACTGTAGTATTACTCCCTCTCGAAAGTAGGGTCCAAATTAAGGAGAAGGCTTAAGACTCTAATCCCATTTGAGAACCAGGATATTTGGCGCCAAGTCCTATCAATCCCTTCTACAACAACTAATGTTTTTCCTCATCCACCCATTACTAAACAAACGAGCACCTCAACTCCACCTATTCATAAAGAGAGGCAGAGAAATCTCTCTCTCACAACACACTCACATACACACAACATGGTCTTTTGCACTCAAACACTCTGTCATGAAACCCTAATCTCCACAAACTTCAATTTTTCCGCCAGATGCAATCATTATCAGTCTCTGAATCTCAAGTGCTCCTCCATTGGTGAGTACAACAATCCATTTTTTTTTCTTTACATCAACCGAATTTTTTTATTATATGCATCTGATTTGGTTTTGAACTCTCTCAGTGTTGAATGGAAGCAAATGCCCAAACAAACTGTTTGCTGTTGGTGCTCAGGAAGATCTTGGGCGGATGAGTGGTAATGGTGGTTGTCTTATACTTCTTTGTGTTTATTTTGGATCAGTTTTTTCATTATTTTTTTCTTTGTGCTTAATGGTGAATATTCAGTTTTTTCAAAGAAATGTCCGCGGCAGCATGGTGTGATAGTGCGAGTTTCGGATGATTTGAATTCAGGCAGTGATTCAGAGAGCTATAACTTCACAAGGAAAAGGTCTTATCTTTATTCTCGTATTGATTTATTCACTGTACTCTTTAAGTCACTAATTATGGTTTATTAACAATGCATTACTGTGAAGTTTCCATCCAATTCAGAAATTGAACTTGTAGGTATGTCACAATTATTATGTGTACTAAATATGGGAATAGCCATAGGTGATGTTGAGCACTGGTTATAGAGTTATATAATAATTCTCGACATTCACTCCTCATTGGAACACAATAAAAATTTGAGCCCGGACCTTTCATAATTGGGTGCTTTGGTATCATGTTAGATTGGCACTTTACTTCAGAATCTCAAGCTATTGAAGTACAACAAGACCACAATTATTAAAGAAGATCAGATCATGGAATTTAAACACACATGGTAGATGCGTTGCACCATGGGAGAAGATACAATAACTCCCAGCAATTACCTCTAATAAAATTCCATAAAGCTCCAAAATGTGATCCTTTGATGAACTTTTTCTTTTACCCAACACTTTATAGTAGTTGGAATAATGTTTTACTTTCGAAAATCAAATTCTTGTGATAGAATGTGCAGTTTGCAAGAAATGTAGAAGTTATAGCATTATTAGGAACATTAGTATCCAATATGCGTGCACTCAAATCATGAGACTACCCAAAGTTTTCAAGTCAAAGGAGTTGCTTCTAAACATGCATTTTATTCTAATCTATGGATTAACCTGTTTTCTCTGACACACGTATTACTTGTATCTTCCTCTTGTTAACTTATTTTGCCCTCCTTCACTGGTTTACTTTTGAGTTTTGGTTTATTCAAAAGAGAAACATATTAAAAGTAGCTATAGTCTCATCCTTAGTGCCAGTCCTTATAATTGGAACTTAGATTTTATAGTGATTGACTATGCTTTTATTGTTATGGCCTCGATTAGACCTCTGATACATGAGCTAGTACCAATTTGTCCATTGCAGAAAAGTTGTGGAGCATATTTGCTTGCTGAAAACGAAGGGGGATATATCTGATGAGGAAGAGAAAGATATGCTAGATTATCTCTATACAACCCAATATCAAATGGGAGGAATAGTTACCATATCACTCGGTGAGATTCAATTAATATCTTTGTTGCAAATTATTTTTCCAAAAGACAATTTGGGATTGAACGAAATGTATCACTACTTTGTTTGCCATATGATTTTTGTTGGATATTTTTAGCATTCGAATCAGACACTTGCACTTACACTTTGTAATGTATGTTTCACGATATGAACTCAGCAAGAGTAGCTAGAGTATTTTCACTTGGGCCCAAGTGTAAGTGCTCATAACTTTTAGGATGGTATATGGCAGAAATCATTTTCTAGTCATAATTGTTGCATTGCATAGGTGTATACATCCTTTTACTTTGTAACATTTTATCCTCTATGTCCAAGGATATTAAATATGGGAGATCAGTTGATTTTGCAAAATAAATTTAGCTAGATGTCTCAGGTGCTTGGTTTTGACGAGTCTGAGTACTGCATAGCGCATAATGACATTTTGTACACTTTGAAGATCTCGTGATTGCTAATTTGCATTACTTGTGCAATTTAGTGGACATGTATGCAGACACAAAAGATCTACATTTATTTTGTTCAAGTGATCCTGTCTTTGAATATCCTATCCACTCCTGTAGGTCGCATCTCTGGTCAGAATCCTGATGGTTATACTCATGCGGTATACATGCGCTTCCAAAGAATGGAAGACCTTACAAAGTTTTATAGCAACTCTTTCTACTCGAGTGTTCTGAAGGACCATGTCATGCCTTACTGTCATGTATGCCCTAACATGTAAACACCAACACTCCAGTTCCTTTCTTTTCTTTACCACTTTTCAGTTTATGATGAAGCAGCATCTTTGTTGTTTCCTAACCATATGAGCTGATTGAACTTGTTATGATGGTTTCTTATAGGGCTTGATTTCTGTGGATTATGAATCTGAAGTAGAAGATGATATTCTATCCATTTTCCGGAAAGGAGAGGTTGTGATCACTACCTAAAGATATTTTAGATTGTTGATTTTTCAATGAGAACTATTTTACTTAGCAACCTCTTTACTAGATGTCCTACTATGGAGTCTCGCTGCTTATGAAAGGACTAATTGTAACTGGGTAATCAATAATGACCTGCTCTTTCACATTAATGGACAACTTATTTGTGAGTTTCTATGCTCACTGCGGGAGTCTGCAGCTGTAACCCCCATCTTCCATCAACATTTTCCCCAAATTAACCACCCAAGATAGGCTGGGCTTGAGCGAGGTTTCATCTTAGAAGTGTCAGTGCGAGTGAGGTGTCCCATTTGACAAACTCTGTTTGGTTTTGGTTTTCCCAGACTGTGGGGCTAATGGTTTGATGATTTGATCCCCACTTTCTAACAGTATTGACTTTGGACCAATGCACATTAATTTTTAATTCTTCATTCTCATCGAGCACGAAATATTCACTATACACCTTGAATTATGCTTGGAATGCACAATTTGGAGTCATTATCACCTTGATCTACGCAGGTACCTAACCATGCCTTGCTCTTTGAGCTGCTTGAATTCCCAAGCATGCTCCTTGCAAGTTTGTATAGGATATAGGGTTACTGCCATAAGCTTTGCACTTGGATCTTCACAGTCAAACTTTCAACTTTGATAACACATGTTTTATCTTATAATGCCTTCGTCCACTTAAGTGAGATGTCCCACTCAATATCTTTTGCTTGGACTTGATTTTTTCCCAATATGGGATAATTGTTTTGGTCGACGCTTTCTAAGGACCAATCTTAAGTCAACCATAATCTTTATTTCCTTAATAAATCAGTATGACGTGCTTGATATTTCTGCATTGCTTTCTTGACTATTTCTCTAAACAAGATTGTATTGCTTTGCGTACAGGAGTTCAACTATGGTGTAGAGCTGATACTTTTAATTTCAGTTGCTGAGACTGCAACCAGTGGGTGCGTAGAAGATGCATTGGCTGCTCATGCAATGGTAACCAGGGACTTTTCTTCCTTGATTGTACAATCTACCCAAGGTTTGTTACCTTGACACACCTCACATCCTGTGGCTGTACTTAGACTTTTGAATCACTAATTTCATTGGTTGGTCATATAGCTCGGTTGTGAGGTAAGGATCATAGTGGACTATAGAAGTATAAAAACACATACAACAACTTCTTGCAATGAAATCCTTTAACCCTTGCGCCTGTTTTCTGTGTAAGGTGTGCCTGAAAGCTTCATCTCATCACAAGACTTGAAACTTAGTACCTGAATTAGGTCTATGCACTTCAGCAAATCAATTTCCAGATGCTCCATGGTGTAAATATGCTGTGTGATTGAACTCTCAGATGGTTCTAGACACATTTTTACCGTGTTCACATTTTAGAAAACTGAAAAAATAAAAATGATGATGAAGGCCGTGTTGGAAACACAACTGTAGTGATAGTTGATGTCTTGGAATGCTTTATTTTAAGTAACCTAATCATTTGAACTTGAAAACAAATATTCAGTAATAGTTTTTTGTAAAATCTTTTTTGCAATCTAGCATGATTTGGTTGCCCAAAATACGCCTTAGAGTTGAGATGTGTACCTCAGTAAGTAAATATTCTCTTTTATACTACCAATCATTATCATCCTTACTAGGTAAATAAATAAGTACATGTATAATTTGTGTAAAACCTCCCATTATGTGCCCTGCTCCTGCTCTAAATCTTCGAATTCTGGATATGTTGTCTCAAGGTCTTAAAGAATGTCAGGTGTACAATTAACATGTGTTGACGATCCATCTTGTTGATTGCTGCCTCTATGTGGCAGTCACACATAAAAATTTTAATTTTTTTATTGCTTAATGCTAATTACCTTTTGTAAATGAATTAATCAATCAATAAGTAATGCTCCAAACCAGTCTTTAGTGACATTTTTCCATGACAAATATTTCTCAGTGCCAAATACCGGTTGCAATCATTGCTTAAAATTTTCTGTTGAATGCATTCCTCCTGCTCTGGATTCTCATGCCAGCTGTTCATTAAGTGGCTCTTCTTAAGTTAGGAGCATGGTTTGTCCTGTAATTATAATTTATGACATTTTGATCACCATCTTGGCATCTTTATCATCTCAATAGTATATACTGGTCACAATTATTCAAGGATTTTCCATGTACCAATCAAAATAGCGGTCATGTAGCTGCTTTGTACTCGGCCCAAGCAGAGGAGAAAGCTCTTGTGGCAGATTATTTCCTAATTGGAGGTTGATTTGGTTGGTGTCAGAGATCCAAATTTAGGGGGATTGATGGTTGATAGGCCCCAAATCAAATTCACTTATGCAAGAAGGAAGAAGGATTAGGGAACTACTAGCATTCACTAGAAGGGAATAGAAGGCTGAGGTGTCCAGTCTGTTAGTTGAGTTCTTATTTTTGAGTGGTCAGTATTGTAGGAGTAGTAGCTATAAAAGGGGAAGGTATGGGAGTAGGGAGACAGATAAGAAGAAAAAAAATATTGTAGTGCCAGGCTCTCAAAATCCTGGATTATCTCCTAATATCAATACAATACAATTTACTTCCTTCTAATTCTCATATTAGCATCCTGTTTTACTTAGAATATTAAGTGTGTCTTTCTAATTGCATTTTCTCATCACAGGTTCTTATCAATTTGGTATCAGAGCAAAATCTCTTGGACCTTAATCATGGCTCAAAAAAAAAATAGAAGCACTAGAGGAAAGACTAGAGATGGTACAAGGAGAATTGCAAAAGGAATTGACTACGGTACAGGTTGGGCTCTAGAAATTACCTGGTATGGAGAGTCGCCTCGAGGTGATTGAGAAATCCTTAGGATATTTGACAAGCAGAATTGAGCAATTGCTGAAGCAGGACGGTGTTGTGCCTTCCTCATTCAGCGCGTGACCTTCCTCGGCAGTGAAGGAGAAAAACAAGCAAGTGGAGGGAGAGGCGAACCCTTCCTCTGGCATAGAATCTCCTTTAAGCAGACAAGAGACCCCAATGGAGATGGATAACTCAGAACCGAGGGGGCTACGGAGGTTGGAGTTCCCAATCTTCACAGGGGATGACCCGGATGACTAGATCTTTCGGGCTGAGAGGTATTTCACGATGAACCATATGACGAAGAAGGAGAAGCTTGAAGCGGCAGCGGTGAGCATGGACGGTCGTCCATTAGCTTGGTTCACCTGGATGGAGGGTCGACGAATCTTGGAAGACTGGAATGAGTTCAAGCGACTACTTCTTACCCGATTTCGACCGCTTCGTGAAGGAACCTTGACAGAGAAGTTCCTGGCGATCCATCAAACTGGCCCGGTGGACGAATTTGTGGAGAAGTTTGAAACCCTAGCGTCCCCTCTTCGAGATCTCTCTGATGAAGTGCTGGAGAACACCTTCATCAACGGGTTGAAGGAGGAGATTTGGGCCGAGGTGCGACTGTTGCGGCCCAAGTCACTAATGGATCTGATGGAAGCGGCCCAAATGGTCGAGGACCGAAATAGAATATTGGGCTAGAATGGGCCGGGTACTCATTGGGCTAAGACGACCCAAACACAGCCTCCCTCACATACGCTGCTCACGAACCCTAATCCCCAACCGTCTCACAGCGCACCTCCATTTCGTACCTCCCCTCACCGCTCCTCCATTCCCTGGGAGAACAAAGTGGTTCCACGGCGGCCACTAGTCACAGAGAGGACCAAATCGACGAGCCACCATCGTGATGGAGGGTTCAAGCGCTTCACCGAGGCCGAAATTCAGAGCAAACGAGCCCGAGGCCTCTGCTACAGATGCGATGAGAAGTTCGCTCCTGGCCATCTTTGTCGAAATTGACAATTGCAAATTCTCTTGGTGGATGATACGGGGGTAACCGACGTAGACTACAAGGCTGAACCCGACACTGAGGAGCCCGACCCCGACCCACCATCAGGGGAAACCTTCAAGCAGATAGAAGGGCAGGTAGAACTTTCCCTGAACTCAGTGGTTGGCTTCACTTTCTCGCGTACTATGAAGCTGAAGGGCGAGATAGCTTCCCACCCAGTCACAGTCATGGTCGATTGTGGGGCAACGCACAATTTCATCGCCAAACACATTGTGGTAAAATTGAGGCTTCCACTCACCGTCACTGCCAGTTATGGGGTCTTAATGGGTACAAGGGATTCAGTCCGCACGAAAGGGATTTGTAAGGAGGTAGTGCTCTCCCTTCCAGAAATCGAAGTTGTTGAGGATTTTCTTCCATTAGAGTTAGGCGGGGTTGATGTGATCTTGGGGATGCAATGGCTTGAAAAACTCGGGGTCATGCACGTCAATTGGAAGGCCTTGGTGATGAAGTTTACAGTAGGAAGGACCCCGGTTACACCTCGAGGAGACCCAAGCCTTTGTCGAACTCAAGTATCCCTCAAAGCACTGGTTCGGGCCGTTCGACACGAAGGGCATGGAGTCCTACTGGAATTAGGGGCAGTGGCCATGGAGGATCAGGGAAACAACAGGTGCAAAGAGCCCCTTTCTACCTAGTGTCACGACAGTATTAGCACAATATGCTAATGTTCTGAGTGTACCCCAGGGATTGCCTCCTCAACGTAACTATGATCACGCCATTGTGCTTAAGGACGGGACTGCCCCAATCAGCATTCGCCCTTATCGCTACCCTCAAGTCCAAAAAGATGAGATTGAAAATTAGTTGGGGAGATGCTAGCCGCAGGAATTATCCAACCGAGCCACAGTCCCTTCTCGAGCCCAATTTTGCTTGTCAAGAAGAAGGATGGTAGTTGGCGTTTTTGTGTGGATTATCGAGCTCTCAACCGTGCTACAATACCCGACAAGTTTCCGATTCCAGTAATTGAGGAGCTACTAGATGAGTTGCACGGGGCAATTTTCTTTTCGAAATTGGATCTGAAATCAGGCTACCATCAGATTCGAGTGCGACACAAGATGTTCCCAAAACTTCCTTCCGGACTCATGAGGGGCATTATGAGTTCCTTGTCATGCCGTTCGGTTTGACTAATGCACCGACCGCCTTCCAGGCCTTGATGAACAAGGTCTTCAAGAGCTTCTTGCGTAAGTTCGTCCTGGTTTTCTTCGACGACATCTTGGTCTATAGCAAAACTGAAGAAGACCATGTGAGGCACCTCCATATGGTGTTGACTACCTTACGTCAACACTCTTTATTTGTCAATCAGGGTAAGTGCTTGTTTGGTCAGCGAGAATTGGAGTATTTGGGTCATATTGTGTCAGCTTCGGGAGTGGTCGCGGATCCTTCTAAAATTTCAGCCATGCAGTCTTGGCCGGTTCCGGCTAATCTCAAAGAACTACGAGGCTTCTTGGGCCTCACGGGTTACTATAGGAAATTTGTGAAGGGATATGGCCAGATTGCTGCTCCTCTCATCGATTTACTGAAAAAAGATAGTATGGGGTGGACCGAAGAAGCATAGGTAGCATTTTCTAGGCTAAAGGAAGCCATGGTTAGTTTACCAGTCCTGGCTTTACCGGATTTCACGAAGTTATTTGTCGTCGAAGCCGACGCCTCAGGGGTTGGATTGGGTGCATTATTGATGCAGGATCACCACCCAGTGGCTTATTTTAGCCAAGTCTTGGGAGCAAGGGCTAGGCTAAAATCGGTTTATGAACGGGAGTTAATGGCCATAGTATTGACAATTCAAAAGTGGTGGCCATACCTCTTGGGTCGACGTTTTATCAAAAAAGCTTGAAATATTTGTTGGATCAACGCTTAGTGGCAGAGGAGCATCAGCGTTGGCTCTCTAAATTGTTGGGCTACCAATTTGACATTTTATACCTCCCGGGCATCAAGAATAAGGCTGCTGATGCGCTGTCCCGCCAGCTCGAAATTATAAGTGTAGCTACTCTATCAACCTCCTAGGTTACAGATTTAGCAGAGCTACACAAAGAGGTACAACAGGATACCATCTTGGGCCCTATTCATGCCAAATTGTCGGCAGGAAAAGGACCAGCAGGGTATCAATTGGTGCAGGGCCGCTTGGTTTATCAGGGTCGGCTGGTCTTCTTCACCCTGGGTTGCGAAATTATTAGAGGCTTATCATGATAGCCCGGTAGGGGGCCACTCGGGGGTATTAAAAACTTATTTGCGTCTTTTGCAAGATGTGTATTGGGTAGGCATGAAAAAACAAGTTCAGGCGTATGTGGCAAAATGTGGGGTTACTTCAGCCCCTACCAAGCAATGGCTCTATCTCCTGCCGGCTTACTTCAGCCCCTACCAATTCCGGATCAAGTTTGGGAAGACTTATCCATGGACTTCATAGAGGGACTTCCCACATCAAAGGGATATTCTTGCATTTTGGTGGTAGTGGACAAACTGAGCAAATATGGGCATTTTCTTCCCCTCAAGCATCCTTTCACCGCTCCAGGAGTGGCAGCCCTATTTATCAAAGAGGTGGTTCGCTTACATGGCTTCCCTAAATCCATTGTGTCTGATCGTGATAAGGTCTTCATGAGCCATTTCTGGGCAGAATTGTTCAAACTCCACGACACGGCTCTCAAACATAGTACCGCATACCATCCTCAAACGGATGGACAAACTGAGGTCGTTAATAGGAGCATTGAGACATACTTGAGGTGCTTCGCCGGGGATAACCGGGATAACCAAGGAAATGGAGTCAGTGTTTACCTTGGGCTGAATTTTGGTACAACACATCCTTCCACACAGCCACCAACACCACTCCTTTCCAGGTGGTGTACAATCGGCCTTCTCCCCCTTTGCTCCGTCTGGAGGGGCACTCCACCACTAACTCAGCGGTAGAGTCACAATTGCGGAACCGCGATGCTTTACTGGAGGAATTAAAGCAGCACTTGATGCGTGCTCAGAACCTAATGCGTAAATAGTTGATCGCCATCGCCGGGATGTTGTTTTTGCTGTGGGTGACTCGGTTTACGTGAAGCTCAAACCCTATAGGCAACACTCGTTGGCCCGTAGACTCAATGAGAAGCTAGCTCCAAGGTATTTTGGCCCTTACAAGGTAATAGCACGCATTGGCGAGGTTGCATACAAGTTGGACTTACCTGCCACATCGACTATCCACCCCGTCTTCCATGTCTCCATGTTACGGCAGGCCTTGGGCCGAGAATGTGTGCCTCAGCAGCTCCCTTCTCTGCTGTCTGATGAGCTGGAATGGTGTGTTGAACCAGCTGATGTATTGAAATTGCGATACAATTCCCATGGTTTGTTGGAGGTGCTCATCAAATGGAAAGATCTTCCTGATTTTGAATCCACTTGGGAGGAATTTGATCTAATTCGCACACAACTTCCGACCTTCCACCTTGAGGACAAGGTGAAAGTTCATGGGGGGAGTATTGATAGGCCCCAAATCAAATTCACTTATGCAAGAAGGAAGAAGGATCAGGGAACTACTAGCATTCACTAGATAGAAGGGAATAGAAGGCTGAGGTGTCTAGTCTGTTAGTTGAGTTGTTTGGGTTGTTATTTTTGAGTGGTCAGTATTGTAGGAGTAGTAGCTATAAAAGGGAAGGTATGGGAGTAGGGAGACAGATAAGAAGAAGAAAAAAAATATTGTAGTGGAGAGACCAGGCTCTCGAAATCCTGGATTATCTCCTAATATCAATACAATACAATTTACTTCCTTCTAATTCTCATATTAGCATCATGTTTTACTTGGAATACTAAGTGTGTCTTTCTAATTGCATTTTCTCATCACAGGTTCCTATCAATGGTGCACTGGTATTTTCTTTGTTTTGTACCATGATTATAGGTGGTCTGGTCGTCTGGGTGGAGGGTAACAAACCTACTGATCTATGAAACAAATAAACCTTGGGGATGCTTACAATCCGTGGCTATATGATATGACACAAGTTAGGTCCATGGAAGCTTTATCACTTTGCATGCTGAACTTACACTGTCCAACTTATAATCATTTTCTTGATCCTGCACTTGCTTGTATGGCGTCGACCTCAATCACAATGTAGTATTTATGCAACTCATCTTCCTTGTCTACCCTGATAGGGTGTCCAATAGTCTTCATCTCCATTCAAATCTGAATTTGATGTCACACAAACATTCCATGACCAAATTGCATGACAGATGTACGTATGAACTGTATATTGTCATTCTGCAGGTACCGGATAACTGACTCTTTTGTAGGAATAAAGGATTGGAATGCGATATTTAAATCCACTGAAGATGCAATAGATATTTGTGATTGTTGGTTCAAGTGACCGATGACTTTCCATCTGCATCGACAAATAAGTACACAATCTGGTTGTTGGTTGATTAAAGTATTCCTTACCAAAGCACTTAACAGGCTGCAGCTCTGTCTTACTGTCTTTAATGATATGAACTGCCACAAAAAATTCAGCATTTATTATCTCTATCAGAGATTCATAATTGTAAATATTCTAAATAGTGTTATATACCTCGAAATTTTCAGGTTCAACTCTCAATCTTAGCAATACTGAATATAGTCATGCCGCAGTTATACGATTTCGATCATGTAAGCTTTCTTGTGACAATCAATATCTTTACCGTCTCATTGTTGACTTCTTTGGTGGTTAATAGCTTTCCTTAGATATTCGATATCTAATGATTGGCATTATCTTCTTGTTTTTGACTTGTAATTGATGTTTCATTATTGACTTCTTTCATTCTTGCAGCGGAGGCCTACGAGATGTTTGTAGGAAGTTCGGAATACAGAGATGTAAGGAATTCACTCCTTTGAATATTAATCTAGTTATATTTGACTATTTCCCATTAAGTGTGTCACTGCTTGGATACTTTAGAGTTCTGTTATTTTGTGTGATCGTTAATTATCTAGTTAAAACAATGGATACTACATCAGCTGCTGCATGTATACAAACAAAATCTTGTGGTTATTCACATGCCCATGTAATCATATGTAGGATGAAACTGCGCTTTTTGGAGCCATCAACATTTGTTTTTTAGAACGTAGAAAATTTTGTCTATTTATAAAACAAGCAAACAGTTGCACACTTATACTACATAAACATGGGGCATGTCTCCCCACTACATCAGCATCCAAGATCTGCTGTAGCTTTGGTGAGGGACAAGACGAAAAACTCCAAATGTCTGCCCTTGTGACGTTGAGCGAGCTAGCCAATCAGCAGCTTGGTTTCCTTCTGAAAATATGTGTTTATTCCTCATCTCCGGTAATCCAGTTAATAATAGCTTGCAGTTGTGAATTATCAGGATCAAGTCATTGGACTGAGGTATTGGAGTTGGATGAGTCATCTCTGTTGTTGTCAGTGATTCTTTCAGAACATGTAGAACAGAGTTTGTATCAGATTGTATAATGATGTTTGAGGTGAGTTATGCCGCAAGATAGAGCAAGCTTTAGGCCTATTTATCAGAACCATTCCCTCAACTTGGGAGTTGGTTACGTTAGGGATAGCTCTATTGTATCCCATAATATATCATCCCCAAAATCTTGGATAACGACTCTTATTCGTGCATTTTCCGGATTATTTAGACTCGATTGTTACTGTTGAGGGTGTGTTGAGGGTATGCAGGCTCCCATTTTATCATGTTGGTTACTTTTAATTTTTTTGATTCGTGTAGTGTTTGTTTGAAACACTTTTTTAACATCCATGCTTCCGACAAAAGTTGAGGGATGAAGGCTCGAGATGAGTAGTTGAAAGACTCGATCAACAGAGGATCGGGTAAGGATCGCTTGATGGATTGGGATTAATTGTAGCTCGAGGAAGCTTGGGGCTGCAGATTCTTTGGTGCTATTTGCACCACATTATACATGGTTGGAACATGGTGAGAAGATGTTATGCATGTCTGCTTGAATGATGATTTGGTCGAGAATTTCTTTCAGGCTGACGATGCAAGGTCTTTGGTTCGCCGGTCGAGATCTTACCACGACTAGTGGTCATGGTGGGTTGACGAGTAGGGGGAAGCGTTCATCGTTGAATTAAGGAAGGAAGGGTGGTGATGGGTTGAAGCGCAAGTCTCTCGACATTACCAGCAGGTATTTGGGCTGAAGTTGTAACATTTTTTTATTTTTACTTGTTTGAAAAGATAGCATGCTTTTAAGTACCCCAAACTCTTACATAATAAAACGAAGAAAGCTCAAATACAACCTCTCGAGAGGCAAAACACACTCAACGACACATCATTCCTAAAAAAGCATAGAAACACTCCATTGTGAAGCGAACACCTCAATAGCCATACTAGTCTCCTATTTCATTAGCATTGGGCAAGTTAAAAGTTACCCTTTTTTTGCTGTGCAAGCAAGTGACGCACGTTATTTACATTTTTTTGTTCTCTTGTTTAGTTCGAGTAGAAGTATTGCTTCTTGGCCCCTGTGGATTTGAAGTATTTTCGATGCAAGGGTTGTTTACTCGAGCAAGAGTTCAGGCCGCTTCGTAAGTTCAACCATTTCCCGTGACTTTGATATGCTTGATCGCGGGCTAGCTAATCATTGCTTGTGTTTTTTCGCAGGAAGGTTTTCAACTAATCCTCTTACCTTAGAGGAGCAAAACACCATGAAGACGTTCCGCGGCTTGCCAAAGATGAACGTGGTCCATGTCAAAAGAGTTTCTAACTTCATCCGTAGTGGGTTGTGGGACAACTGGCACGTTGCCCCCACTCTGTACCGATTATCACGAATTAAGTTGGAAGGGGCCCCTTCAAGGAAGAGTAAGGCTGCTTGGGCCAAAGCTCTCGTTCTGTCTGACGTGGAAGAGTCGTCTGGAACACTTGCCTTTTTTGTGAGGAAGAGGTCCCGTGTTAGAACTGGGTTGCCTTCAACACGACCCGCTCCAGTGAGAGAAGAACGCGAGTCTGCTAGGCTTGTCGGGACGGATACTGATGTGTCCGGCTTGAAGAAGCCAAAGTTTTGAATGATCATTTGGTGCGGGTCGCAATGGCGGCTTTTGTTGTTGCTGATTCGCGCGGTGCTGTTCTGACATAAGGCTTCTGTGAAGACCCGCCCGAGGTTGTGGAATCTGATCGTCCCACTGGTGCGCTTTCTGATAGTGGTCGTGGTGTCATGGGCGAGGTTTCCCACAATCTGCATTGTTCACCGTCTCATTCCAAGCCACAGCTAGAAGTGTTGGAGGGTCCTTTGGATAATTCACTCCCTCATCTCCTTTCGGATCCTGTTGAGCCGTCTCGCACCAAAGTAGATTGTTCATGACAAAAGGCTACGGAGGAGAGCCTGAGAACGGTGGCAACCGTGAAGGGTGGTGTTGGCGTAATTCCTGATCTGGAAAAGCTTTATCCAGATGCGCGGATAAGTTTGTTTGCACCAGACTTGGTAAACATGAGTTCACAGGTCTGGCACCAAGAGGTGGTCGTAGAGTATACTTCGAGGAAGCATATAAGCAGGCGTCACAGCTGGCTATAGATTGCGCTCCAAAATCCGAGGATACGCTAGAAGGGTGTATGGACAAGGGCTTGAAGTACCTTATGTTGGGTATGTCTCACTTGAGCCACGTGGCCGTTGCTGGGATGAAAGTCAAGGCGGCTTGTGAGAGGGTATACACCTTGGTGCATGTCTTCTTGCACATGCTGGCACTGTATTTTGATGCGCTTTATGAAAATGATCGGCTACAGAAGCAGGTTGAGGAGAATAAGCTGGATCAGTCAACCGTGGCCACTGAGACTCAAGGGGCTTGTTTGGAGGTCCTTGAGCGTGATCTGTCCGAGAGAGATAGACTAAAACAGGAGTTGGATCGAACCCACCGAGACGTAGAGGTTGCGCAGGAAACTGCGGCTAAGGCGCGTTCTGAACAGCAGTCTCTTACTGAAGAGAATGCTTCGAAGGAGGCCGACTGGGCTGCTCAGAAGCAACAGTTAGAATTCGATGTGGAGTCGAGAGGCGAGGAAGGCCGAGGACCAATTCGAATCGGAGTGGCATGAGCTTAATGCTGTGAAATGCAGTTTGGCCACAAAGCAGTCTCAGGTCGACGCGCTGACTAGCAAGTTGGAGCTATTGGAGCATGAACTTGTTGATGTGAAGGTGCAAGAGGAGGAGCTTCTTCAGAAACAAGGCAAATGCGAGTTCCACTGGGTTGTACATGGCAGGTTGGAGTTGCTGGCGCTGATGAAGGAGTAGCACCCGGAGTGGGATCTCGACCATTATAAAAAGATGTCATATGTAAACTTGTCTGTTACATCTGCGTCATCGGACGAGAAAGACAGTTTGAGCCCTGATGTCCAAGCCGTGGCGCGTGTAGACGCAACTCATGCTCATTTCACTAGGCTTAGCTCTTCTGTTTCTGTACCTTCTTCTGATAAGGAGTAAACTTTGTGTGTTTGTACCCTTTTTCGTTTTGACCATTAATGAAAACAATTTTATCCGTTTCGTGCTTGTTGTCTCTATTGCATGTTTTTCGTTTCGCCTTGTCGTCTTGCTTTGACATAGGCTGGTTGAATCAATAGGACGTCGACTGGCCTGTCTACTATAGAGAGTTTGATCGTTTTGCGTTGCGAATGACTTAGGGTCATGTTCGATAGTGGGCATGTTGCGAACAATTTAACTGAGGGTTGAGTTGCTCGAGCTGTGTCTTGTCCCCAAGGTAAGCTGCTTGAGGCTTACCTCAATTGTCTGATCGATCGACTGCAGCTGCTGCTATGGGTGAATTGCGATGGCCGAGCGTGTGTGTCAGAGTGTTCGTGCCGAGTCAGGCATCGTAAGCTTGGGCGGGCATCCTAAGTAGTTTTTATTTGGGCACTAGCCGTACGATCTTTGTATCGGCGTGTGTGGCCATTGCTAATATTAGAATGTCAGTCCGTTTGAGCTTGAAGACACTGACTCAGCTAGATTCATGTTTGCAGCCGTTGTTTCGAAGGAGAGCGGTGGTCGCGTGGCGAGCTGCTTAGGGCTCCCACCTTTCGAACCATCTATGCCCGAGCAATGTGGGCTACAGATTCGGGAAGTGAAGGTTTGGCGACTATGCTGAAGAGCAGTAGCCCCGTGGGTCGTTGACATCAATTAAGGACTAATTAGTCTCCCACCTTTCGAACCATCTACACCCGCCCTGCACGGTGGGGGCTACAAGTTCGTGTAAAAAGGGTTCAACGACTAGGCTGAAAAGCAGTGGTCCCGAGGTAAATCGTCGAGATAAGTTCGAGACTGGCTAGGCTTCCACCTTCCAAATCATCTACACCTGTGCGCATCAAGCTACAAATTTGGGAGTTTTCGGCGGCCACGCTGAAAAACATTGGTCCAGTTGCAAGCCGTCGGAATCATTTCGTGGCTGACTAGGCTCCCACCTTCTAGACTATCTACACCCGCGCAATGGGGGCTACAAGTCCAGGGTTGGTGATTCGGTGGCCACGCTGAAAAACAGTGGCCCCATGGCGAGTCGTCGGAATCAGTTCGGGACTGACTAGGCTTCCATCTTCTAAACTATCCACACCCACACACTTGGGGCTACAAGTCTAGGGTTGGTGATTCGGCGACCACGCTGAAAAGCAGTGATTCCATGACGAGCCGTCGGAATCAGTTCGGGACTAACTAGGCTCCCATCTTCTAAACTATCTACACCCGCGCAGTGGGGGCTACAAGTCCAGGGTTGGTAATTTGGCGGCCACGCTGAAAAGTAGTGGTTCAGTGGCGAGCTGTCGGAATCAATTCGGGACTGACTAGGCACTCACCTTCCAAACCATCTACACCCGCGCGGTGGGGGTTACAGGTCTGGACTTTGATCAGAAGCTTTCGTTGTTAGTCGTCACCAGCTAGGCTTGCTTGATTGGGTTCGACGATCATTAACCGTGAAGGGGGGCAATGATCCCTGGCAAGTCGTCATCACCAAGCGTGATAACGCTGATTAGACTCCCACTTCTTAGACCATCAAGATCCGCGCTGAGCGGACTAGGTGTCGGGAGATACCAGAAGCTGTCGTTATCAACTTAGGCTGACTAAGCTTGCCTGGTTGGAGAGGGGTTACCCCCGTTTGAGGGCGTGCGAACCCATGTCCGCTAGTGTCGCACACTATGTGGACGATATTGCCTTAAAACAAACAATGATCCGTAGGTACGGTCCAAGCGTCAAGGCTGCTTTGGATTTGCGCTCGTGCCAAGCATGAAGCTGAATACTGTTTGAATGGTGGGTCGTGTGGATCGAGCCCTTGGGCCCACAAAGAAAGAGTTAGGGTTTCTTGTATGGTTGCGCTACGTGTACGGCATAGATCGCGCGGTGACACGTGTACAATGTAGGCTGCGAGACATTTGAATACCGATTACTCCCCTTGAATTGATGGGGTTGCGTGCACCGCCATTAATTGAGCGAACGAGGTCTGCGCACTTTCCTTGGGAACCGCCGTACAATACATCTGGGTCGTGCGCCCCTCTGCGGAGGGGGTTCTGAGGGCCAAGTCACTCTGCCCTGCGGCGCGCTCAATGTTAGCCGCGCAACCTCCCCTAGTCCAATGAGAACTAGCGGGGGCTTGACTTTCCTGTGCTTGTTCCCTGCCATCCTCCGGAGACGGAGGCCCGTGATGCTTCTGGTCTCCATTGGTAGGTAGTGGATTTTGTCGCGTGAGAGCCTCCACCGCCTTGGCTATCTGTTGTATTTGAGATGACAACCTATCGATTCGGAGGTCCGTCGTTGTTGTCGGTGCGGGGGCGTGAGTCTGCTGCCCGTGTATGATCGGAGTCGTTGAAAGTGGCGGTGCTGCACCAGCCTGAGCGTTTGATGTGTCCCCCTGTTCTCCGTTGTTGCGTGACCTAGTGGTCACCATCTTTCTGGATTTTGAAAGGAGATGACACTAGTGAAAAGTTAAGAACTATGTCGTCCCCACAAACAATGCTAAACTAATGCAACCGATTTTCGCTCCCTGCTTTGACTTAATCCTGCTGACCTGCTAACCTACACAAGTAACGCACGTGAGTCACGGTCCACCGTTCTGGTGGCCGATGACACTCCGATGCTAAAGTCAGACAGGGATCTGAGGAATGTGTAATACTGTAACATGGAATTTGTAGCGTACCTTAGCTTACCAACCTCATGTCTTATTTATAATGCAAGAAGTCCTGGTTCTACCAGGCCATCAAAGACGCAGTTTAGGAAGAAGATCTTCGTGGAGATTTTTCTCTAATTAGGAGTCGTGTGGTAGGAAGGAAATTATTTGTTAGCCTTGTGCTCCTAGAAGGAAGATTCCCTATGTGGAATGTACTATGGTATTTGCTTCCTAGTTGGAAGCAGATAGTTGTTGTAGTTACTCGTCCGAAGCCGATCCTCGAGATACTTGCCTTAGTAGGACTTCCAGGTATTGAGAATAGCTGAGACGTGTGGGTCTAGCATGCTGTAAGAGTTCGGGTCCGTCTGGCAGACTGAATTAGGCTGACTTAGAACCGCTTAAGCCGGATCAGTGTTGAGCTGATGCTGGGGCCCGTAATTCCTCGAGATCATCATGACACGTGTATGACTCAGGGGTGTGATCGTTTTTATGTATCATCAACAACTATACTCATTAAGAAGTTAATAATTATCATTGAATATTACAACATTTCAAAACAAAAACAATAATAATAAATAAATAAATGAACAAAAACATAAAATAAAATTAAAACTACCAGTGTACAATCATACTGCCGATACGAAACGCAAACCAATGATACAAGTCTTTCCTAAGATTTATCTATGACCCACTTCCTCTAGATCTGCCAATATAAATGTGAACACCAGTTTACTAAATTACTGCGACCTGTTGAGTGATGACAACAATGGAGAGAATGCTGATAAAATCCTAACTCAGGTTTGTAGTGACTAATATATTTATATGTTCATTTGGACTTCAATCAAAGATGATCTTAGTCTAATTTTATATAACTCCAACTTAGATACACTGGCCACATATATAGACCCTTCTTTCTTTCTTTCTTTCTTTCTTTTCTTTCTTTCATCATATTGTTGGAGGTTTCTTTCTTTCATCATATTGTTGGAGGATTGAACAGGACATTCAAGTTCTTTATTTCTTTCATCATATGAGGAACTGAATTGTTGGAGGATTGAACAGGACATTCGAGGTCGTCATATGGCATGTAACATTGTAAACACTAAACAATATCCCAT
Source organism: Berberis vulgaris (assembly GCA_963556465.1). NCBI lineage: Eukaryota > Viridiplantae > Streptophyta > Magnoliopsida > Ranunculales > Berberidaceae > Berberis > Berberis vulgaris. The sequence continues at coordinate 8,758,116 of OY747131.1, read as the reverse complement.
GAATGAATATAACGTTCTCAAGAAATGCATGCTTCTATCCGTTGATTTTTTAAGGATGAAACCTTCACAGGTAAAGGAAATGAAGCAGGAGTATCTGGTGGTTGTGTGAGGAAGAATCGAAGTTGAAGAGGAGTGAGTGGAGGGAGGGTAGGAGGAAGCCATTCAGATCTAGATTCTTCCTTGCTCTGACTCATCTTCACATACAATAGTGATGATGGATTCTTTGACCTCATTTCTTTGATAGACAGTTAGACACTAATGTGGAATACTGTTCTGGAGCCATCAACACGATGGACGTTATAATTATAACCAATAAGAAAACCTTTTTTCTTTTTAACTTGATTATTTATTTTTTGTCATGATGAGTGACTGAATGCCTACATTGGGTAAAGTGAGCACTTTCTGAATTTCTTTTGAATATGGATTGCAGATGTGGATGTCAAAGTTTGAGCCGATCACCCAAAAAACATTGGCAGTCCGTTTTACTGTTGATCCTGTCGGCACTGAACTCATGTAGCTCCTTTGGTTCGTGCACTGTCTTCCAACTTAGCACAAGTTATAAACAAATGCTTATAATTTATGTCCATTATTGATTTGATAATTGTGTCACTGCTTTCTTGCTGAATGAGTAATATAATGCCAGCTGATTTCCATACAATAAAGAAGAGTCAGAGGATACATAGTAAATGTTTTGTCAACAATGTGTTTGCTTGTTTACAATTACACAAAGTTCTGTATTTGAAGTAAAACTAAGTTTCTCCTCCCTAGAATCCATCCATCTTCACTCCAAACACACAGAAAAACTGAAAAATAAAGGAAATATCTAGGATAATTTATTGCATGTTGTTCCAGATAAGTCAACTTTATACCAACCAGATTTCAAAAGGAGTCCTAGAATGGCAAATGCCATCCTCCCATGTGTACTAACTGTATACTTTCATGACTAAATATTTACTTTAATGTTTAAAAACTAAAAGGCAAGCTTGCTTCTGTTCAGAAATATGCTACCAGGGGCATTAAATTACAGCTATGCTGTTTATTTCTCATGACCCCCAGATAAGTTAATATGTCGAAGATGCAGCTTGACTCGTCCTAGAATAGTTGCATAAAAGAAGGAAATCTATCACCTGTTTTTAATTGCCGATCTTAATTAAAATTCAGAATAGCCCCCACCATGCAGGCCTACTGGATGAGATACCAGTAGAGATATTAACATTTTTTTAATTATGTTTGCTTTTGACCGCCACGTATTTAATTGTCGTCGGTGATTAATCATCATCTAATTGCCCTATATTCAACTTCGACCAGTTTGTCTTTTGCTGGAAAACTCCCCCTCTTTTCCCATGCTTTGACTTTTATCATCATGTATTTGGACTATCCATCTTCTAATTTGATTTCAACAAGCTGTTTCATATTATATAATTCTTTGAAAAAAGATATCCTGGATCTATGCGAAACAGAAGAAAAACGATGCCGGCCACAGAACATAGCTGAACTTCCTGAATTGTATATATGTATATGAGTTCCTAATACAAATATGAGCATATGATTATTCGATAAAGAACAACAAATATCTTCTCCTTAAAAGAAAGCAACAGAAGTCATATTCTGTACTTCAACTGTATCTACAGTACACATCTGATTGAAAACTCTATAACAAAGTTTACTGTATAATCTGCAAAAACATGGATTCTGGTTTTTGATCCAAAAACAGCTTGTAATTTGAAGTAATCTGATCAGTTGTGAAGAGGGTTTGGTCCTCCCGGTACACCTCTTTTAGAAACTCCGTATATTGGATCATCGTCGTTGTTACTGGGATGTGGAGAGGGAGGTGTTGCAGAGAAAGTCCTCTTATTCTGAGACAAAACTTCAGTGTTTAATCTCTGGTCTTCATTTTCTTTCAGTGTTCTGTAGCTGTTGCAGTAGCCCAGAATTTGACTGACAATAATTACGATTAAGAAAACTCTAAGTGGGTGTAGAGAATTTGAAATTCTCATGATTCAAACCATGAAAATGGGAAGAGAGGAGAAGAAGAGGAAGAGTTGGGAGCAGAGGAAACAGGTTTGGTTGAGTTGATTATAGAGTTTAGGCAGGTGGAAGTGTTTATATTAATACATGGGTCCAAGGATGGGAAACCTGTGGTGAGAAGGGTCAACTGTTTTGTGTAGAGCGTCCAAAGTGACACAATATTATCCCATTAATTTGTAAGATACCCTGTGTCCCATATCATCAGTCTAATTGTTTATCGATGTGATTGCTGGATTGGTGGAGAACGATGGTTTTGAAAACCTGGATTTTGGATGGGGATTGGTGACCATTCATCTTGTTTTCAGTTTATACCAGTTTGGCACTGACTGTGGCTGTTCTTTACTGCAGAATATCTGATGTTTTTAAAGAGATGCAGCCCCTATTTATAAATGTTGGAATCAACCGTGTTACTGTTACAAACTAAGTTGTTTAAGGCGAGATTTTAGTGATGAAAGTACGAATATGCAAAGACTTAGCCACTGAGAAGAACTCTACATCCTAAGAAATTTACTTCAAAAAAAAAAAACTTGAATCAGCCTGGCCACCAGCAGTAAGCAGCAGACTCTAGATGGACATGTCAGAAAATTTTACTTTCATCTCTCTGTTTGTGTGGAGACAATCCAAATCGACATAAGCCCACTCATTTATATATGATTGACGTATCTTTTGTTTTTTGGCACATGAACTGCCGTGTCAACACACACTCTTTTACACTCCTCTGAAATGCTTGTATCACTGTCAAGTTATGATGTAAAAGTAAAATACATAGCAAATGCAGGAAGACAATGGGAAAATGGTAGGTTGATTTCAATCAAGTCACAATCCATCGGGAAACTGGGTAATGTAATTATTCTAGGTTATTGATTGAAACTGAGGAGATATGATTGAATTAAGGAGCTTTACAGAATTGAAGTTATAGTTTGTAAACAATCAAGTCACAATCCATCGGGGTTGAAATACACATCATTAATGTCAGATCGTCAACTTCAGATTCATTTGCCCTCATGGAAGAAGAAGATATTTGCCAATTATTAATGCAAACAAAAACTAAACCCCACCATGATCAGTAATGTTACTTAACTTGAGGTACACTCATGAGCAATGCGATCCAGCGCAAGCAGGACAAGTGGCACGACGTGCGCTCCTTCGTTGGAAAACTGAGCTGATTGGTGCTCGGCTAGATATGGAAAGATAACTGTAAATCAAGGTACATTATTGGATTGGATCAACTTGTCAGCAAGAGTAGGATGTATAACTGTAAATCGGTGTTTTTGAATTCAAAACTCCTTGAATAGTAACAAAGGAAGGAACAGAGTTCTTGTTGCACCGTCCATTGTTTGCCTCCATCCATCCACAGTGCTCCTTGTTACAGTAAACTGTACTTGAAATGAAAACTGGTCCAATAATGGTGCGTGCTTGGTTTACTTTGTGAGGAAAAGGCTATTATCGAGTCATATTTTGTCCTTCGCTTCACGTCTCTTCTTTTGCAACGATGAATTACGAAAGTCTAGATTAATGTATGCATGATATGGACATTGAATGGAAAGTTAAGCAGGTACAGAACAATTTAGGCTTCTTGTTGTTGACAAATGAAGAAATGACTAGAGCAATCCAATTATGGAGCAAGCCGGCCAACTTTTAGAATTCATTTAGAGAATACAGAAACTTTGTTACTCATTGGTTTGTTGTTCTAATGAAAACTAATAATTAGTTAAAAAAATGAGAGACACCACCACTCCGGGCAATAATTCTAGGCAGCCTGGGGAGATAGCCTGTTTAGGGCCGGGAGATGATGTTAGGCATGTCGTCATCATCATCATCAAAGTCCATTTCATATACTTTCGGAATTGGCTACACGGATTTTGATTTATCAAGCAGTGCGGTCAAAGCCCATTCCATATACTCTTTCTTGAGTTCCTTCTCAACACCTCCCTCAACCTTCCACTCACCATCATCACTCAAACAACTCAACTCCAATCCACTCTTCCCATCCAAATCCTCCGGATCAGAAACCTTCTATCCCTCTTCCTCTTTCACTCCCTCCATAATTTCGTCCACACTCACAACCATCACAGCTTCCTCCGAATCACCACCATCAACAACCTTCCTTTCACCCTGACTCTCATGCATAATAACCCCCATCAACACCTTTCCTCTCACCATCATCACTCATCCTCAACTTCAACTCCAATCCACTCTTCCCATCCAATTCCCCCTATGCAACTTTGAATATTTACCCAATTGGGTTATTGGTAAGTTGGCTCTTAGTTTTGGTTTTGATGTTGTACTAGCATAGCTTGAAAACTTGTTAACTCTCTCCTAATGGTTGATGACAACTATTGAAGTTATGTGCTATGGTTGTTTAACTTGTAAAAGTATCACATTTCAGTTCAAAACTCCTTATCCTACTCTATTAAGACCATTGAAAACAATGACAGTCCCAACTCCTAATGTTAACAAAGGTCATTTTTTCCAATATAGTCATTGGTAAAAGTTGAATTTAGCAACATATGAGTCATCATGGGTTTATAAAGTAATCAAGAAAGTTAAATTTGACAATTTTGAGTTATTTGGGGTTGACATTGTTAACTCCTAATGATAATAAGGTTCTATCAGTTCGGTTGTTGTTGAATTTTACTCTAATTCACGAGTTTCATGTGCTCAACACCATCTCCCACCGGCATAGAATTATTGCACCCTGGGTAAGAAAACAATGACAGGCACCTACGACCACTCTCTTCATCTTCTTCTTCCCATTCCTATAATAATAACTTATTAATAATGATCACAATGAAGACCCATAAAAACTCCATTTCTAGACCTTTGCACAAAAAGTCAGCTTTATAAACGGAGGAAAATTAAATGATCCTGATAGAGATTAGTTCCACTCTGATAATTTCGGAATCAAACAAAAAATTTGACAGTGATCGTCGGATACCATAACTTGCTGCCTCGATTTTGGACCTTTGGTAGTTTGATCCAGTAAGCACTTCACCTAAAACTAACTTTTAAAAGAGTAATACTACAGTGCACTGGTCTATCTTGCCTGGTGCTACCAGGCACCGTAGGATTGCATCGAGATAAGTTTTATCGAGATAACCTGGTAGCCACCAGGCAAGATACCAGGCACTTTACCGGTGCACTTAAGAAAAAGCGCTTTTAAAATCATTACAGTCGCAAAACATTTTTTAAAAATCTCAAATAATTTTTACTTGTAAAAAAAAAAAAAAAGAATTGTATGTCACCTTTTATGGGTCCAAAGCTGAACTTCCAAATAATTGTTATTGAAAGAAAGGGCCTGGACCTGACTAACAGATCGGATTCAGGCCCACTACGGTCTGGCCCACGTTGACGGCCTACCCACTGGTCAAGTCAAGTGACTGTCTTCCAGACTCTCATAGACCTTAATCAACGTCTACTAACTTCCATCACAAGACCAAAGACTAGTAGTTTTTTTTTTTTCTTCCCTTCCCACACTCATTTGACTGTGGTAGAGGCAAAAGCAAAAGCAAAAGCCAGCCTAAAACCCATTCATCCCTTTCGATTTTTTCGAAAACCCAATTCGTTTCAACCATTATTGAAGCTTTACAGATGCAAATTTCTTCGATTCAGTGACCCAATTCAGGTAAAGTTTCAATTTTTATCATCTCTTCTAGATACTTCCCTCAACTATTTTTTACTTGCCGCCCAGTTGTTCCCTTTGTTCGATTGTTTCTTCTGATGTTAGATTCTAACTTGTTGTTCTGTTTCTTCAGTTTGAAACACCCAATTTGTGTAGAAATGATGGTTCTACTCTTTCGTTTATGTTTTGAACAAATACTTATGTGTAATCTTGTATGGATATTAAGGATGGTGATGATTATGATTTTGCAAACAATAGTGAAAGCTTTAGAGACTAAATTTACTTACCGGGTTCTGTTAAGGGTTGGGGTTTTTTTTTTTTTTCAGGGATTAAAAAAATATTATGGTTGGGATAAAATAAAGAATAGATTTAGGAGGATGCAATGGAATATTTTCTATTATTATATGTTTGCCTGTAGTTAATGACGATGGCATTCTGATAGCATCTCCAATGGGAGATTCCCCCAAAAATTAAAAAGGGATTTAAGTGGTTTTTGGGTACAAGTCCTCCAGTGCTACCCTAAACCCTGATAATAGAATGTTTGTGTTCACCACCCACCCCCCTCCCCCAACAGTTGAAGTTTTTGTGGTTTCCAACTAACATTTGCCGGGGCGCCATTCTCTTTGGCACTTGTCAAGAGACCCTATACATGACCGATTTTAATTTTAAGGGACACCAGACACTGTTGGAATGCCCTAAAGATGGTGGAATGTTTTATCGGAATGAGACTTGTACATCTTCCTTGTGGAATTCGGAAGAAACAAAAATCATTTCAAAGTGGGATGTTGTGTGGCATAAACTTCTAGGGGACGATGGCAAGTTAATACCAAAAGTACTAGAATACCTTCAAGATATAAATTTTCTCTTCTTTATTTTGCTGAATTCATTTGTGAGATAGAATTTCAAACGGTTACTTACGTAAGAAAACACAAGTACTTTTGTACTGAGAATACGCAACTCAAGTATTGATATTATATAAATAAAATAAGTGATTATCATGTACATAGGGTTTTCCTTTCGCCACCAGATTATTTTCTATATCAACTAATTGGATAAAATTCCTTATCTTATCTTTGTTTATTTTTCTCTTTAAAAAGGTTAAGAATGTGATATGTTTTGTTTGTCATTTCATAGACATCTATGCATTTTACTTGATCAATAATCAACATGTTTCTCACTAAAGCAGGTCAATTTGAAAATCTTTGTGTATTTTTAACATAATTTTGATTCTCATTCTTTCGACCTATGAGTTTTTCAGCCAGCAGTATTAGTTTGTCCATATCTGAATGTGTTGGTGTCTTACTCTTATTTGATGGTTTGGAATATGGAAATTCTTTCAGAGCTTGCAGAATGTTGACTGGTGGTGTTGCTGGTTTAGAAGAATATGATGGATCGAGTGAACTCCTAGAAGATCCTCCACCAGAACTCGATGATGATGATATAGAACTTTCCAAGACAATATTGTACAGAGCCGACTTTGAGGACCTGAAGGAAAACCATGTGCAGTATGATACCATTATTTGGGTCCTTATATCACTACTACTGGTTCTAGCCTGGGGAGTTGGAATTCTTATGCTTTTATATCTACCTGTCAGAAGATATGTGCTTAAAAAGGAAATAGCCTCGCGCAAATTATATGTTACACCCAGTGAAATCGTTTACAAGGTAAACTTTCTGCTTATTTTCTTGATGACCCAAACTTGTCGTTTTTTGTTGTAGCAACGTGACATGCTGCTAAGCAAGTATACTTTCAAAAGGTTAGGAGACCATTATTTCTACCGTTTTTGGGGGTTACGAGGATTGAGAAGCATGTACCTCTCGTGCTTGTAATAGACATCATAATCGAGCAAGGTACCTCACCAAACTTAGTTGATACTTTCAGGAGTCAGGAACACATTTTCATCCATTTACACTTACCATTTCTTCAAGCTTTGCTGTACTTTTAGAATTTTATTTCTGCACTGGATTAGCTTGGTTCATTCTTGAGCACTGCCACTTAACACGTACAAATTATAATTATATTGATAGTGCTTATTTGTGAGTGGATGACTTATAAGATTACATGCTTGTGCAATTTCTTTATGTTTACCAAGGTTTGTTATTTCGAGTTAATTTTGGTTCTTGATTTTAAGAAATATTTTGGTGTGTAAAGAAAAAACGTAAAAATTTTGAGGATACATGAAATATATAGTGAATCTCGAATCCTCGATGGTATATGAAATATGTGAAAAAATAAAATGCAATTATATAAATCTATTAAACACATTAAATGAAGCCTAAATAGCAAGAAATGACACAAACATAAAATCCATATATAATTAGAGAATCAGGGAGTGGTTTTAGAAATCAATATATAAGTAGAAGAAATGATAATTAGAAAAGCAAAGGGTGGTTTCAAAAATCAATAAATAATTAGAAGAAATGATAATTAGAAAAAACTTCGAAATTTATGAAAAAAACTCCGAAAATTTTCGGAAAAAAAAAACTCTCAAAAAAATGTACTTTTGGGTAGATGGTTTTTGTATTTTTACAAAAACCAAAATTTACCAAAAATTCAAAAAATTTACAAAAAGCCCTCTAAAAATGTAATTATTTCTTTCCTCCTTTTTCTTTTTGTAATTTCAAAAAAAACGAAATTTTCGCCGAGATTTCACGAAATCTCATTCCTTGTTCACAAATGCAGTATTTGTTAGTAACTTAATATTGTGAAAAATGTACATAGCACTATGCTATTGTGGGTCCACTTTTAATGAATTTGTTATACTTGCACAACCAATTTGTTTGTCTTGGATCTTGTTGTTTGCTTTGATTCGGGTTATCTTTGAGGTTTAGTGCAGGAACCTTGGGGTACTTTTTGAACATAAAATCCTAACTAATCTATTGGATAGTCAATCATGAGCCCATGGGTACTGTATTTCAGGATTTAACATGGAAAGGTGAAACTTCTAGAATTACTTAAATAAATAAAACAGTGGTCAGTTTTTGCAATAGCGGTTTGATAAAATGATATAGAAATGTGTTGGTATTTTAATGCCGACGCCGACTGCATTTAGTGTGGACAAAAAAATTTCTTTAAAAAGGGAGATCGTGTTATTTGATCATGAACGATACATAAGTGGATTATTATTATTATTATTATTATTATTATTTTATTATTATTATTATTATTATTATTATTATTATTATTATTATTATTATTATTATTATTATTATTATTATTATTATTATTATTATTATTACTGTTTGTTGTTCCCTCTTGAGGAAAAGTTCAATTGTTTAGGAAATGCAGCATGAAGTTTGGGTGATTTCAACTATAGATAATCACTTCATGATGTGTGTCTTATCCAAATTTGAGCTGATTTTCTTTTAAGGAATAGTAAAAGAAAATTGCCCTGCCACCGCCTGCAACAAATATTTGATTTTGGTTATGATATTCACGTTTTTGTATGCTTTTAGGTTGCTTGCAGTCGGTGTATGGCATCCATACGTTCAGGGTTGAAAGCATAGCTCATGGAAAAGCTTCACCTGTGGATGAGTTACTGGTGCAAGGTGTATCTAATCCCAAAGTCTTAAAGAAGGTAATTCTTTTTTTCTCTTTCTTTTCTTGATGGAGCTAAACAATGACGTTCGTTTTTTTCTTTTCTTTTTTCAATGAAATTAGTTGGGTCATTTTCACAAAATTTTTAATTTTGTTAGAAGGAAATCTAGTCTATATAGACTCTAAACAGAATAGACTTCTAGATTTTAATGCCATATGATTTTGTAGCTAAATTATTTGCATTTCATTCAGGTCATCATGACAGAAGCTTCAAAGCTTATACAGGAAGTTCGTAGAGGTTGGAAGCCAACAGTTTCTGCTTTTGATGGAGAAATTACATTTGCCCGAATGGCATCTACGAGTGCAGGATCCACAGTTAGATCTCCCTACAAAATTTCAAAGGTAATAGTAGGAAACTGAGGTTGAGAATAGTGGTCTTATATTCCAGCAATTCTCTTTCAAATCAATTTTCATATACAAACCCATATCTTAGAGATCTCCAGTTCGCCTACTAAAAAATTGGGTCTGGACTATATTCAATATTTCAATCACCCCAAACCCCTTTTTTTCTTCTTTTACCATCTACATTATGCTAAGAGTATAAAAAGTCATGTTATCTTGTCGTCTTCCTCATTTTTTTGAACATTTCAAAAGCTGGGCACTCTTTCACACAGTGCCCAGCTCAGACCCATGGGGTCCGGTGGTCTGCAGTAGTTCAAATATTGACCACCACAGATCCCATAGGGTCTCCCTGTGGGTGGTTTTTTCACCCATGTTGTCCACAGACACCATATAATGAGCGCAATGTGGATGCTATTATAACATTTTACTTTTCATATCTCAGGAACTAAGAATTTGGTAAAAAAATAAGGTATTTTTCAGTTGTAATTCTTTTAGATTCCTAATCTGGTTGTTTTTGTGCATATGCACTTAAGACTGTCTAGTTTGGGGATTCTGTCATAATTCTCGAATGAAGATCATCTATTTTAGGTGATTGTAATCACTCACTATGGTATCAGCAAGTGTGATGCATTGAGTTTTGTGGTATTTGAAATCATCTCCTGGTTCCCGGAGATATCCTCTTTTGAAGGTTTTATACACGTTGACACTTTGCTGATGCTAAGTACTGAGGACAACACAAGTATGTTCTTGCTGATCATGCTAACGCGAGAAAAACAAAATAAAACTATGCATTGTATAGTTCACAAATTAACAGGGTGCAAACAACCTATATTTTTAGCATCCCTGTATGCAATCATGGTTCAATGGATTCTCTTCTCATGTTACTGACTTCTTTGTTTTAGGAATCAATAAAGTATCGTTGCTCTATTTTTAACATGGATTTAAGAGTCCATTAATTGTATAAATTATTTAATACTAGTTTATGCATGGCGAGTAACATACTCGTTTGTGCCAATAATACAGAACTCTTATAAGGAGACTGGAGGCCCGTTACATGGTGATTTGGTGCTACAAAAACTTGAAGAAGTTGAACAATCTGTGAAGGTGTGTGCTAGTTTTTCCTGTCTCCTCTCTCTCTAAGATTATTATTCCTGTGGTCTATGATCTATCAAGTTTGTCATTCTTTCTTGGTGCTTTTGTGATTTTATCTGTTCTTTCCCGTGCTTATTTATTCCCTTTATGACCAGAAACTCGAATCGTTCGTCATGAAACCACAAGCTTTTCCAAAAGGTAGCTGAGCTGGTCACTTTTTCACTTCTTGTTCCAGTAGTATCCAGATTCTAAAAGGTGTGCCTCTGTTTTTCATCTGTAACTACAACACAGCAGTCATGTAATACAAGAGAGGAAGTACCTTCCAATGTGTTATTCATTTTGTATAAATTTTGAGACAAAAACTGTCGGATATGAATTATTACTTTGCTTGTTGAATGCACATGTGGTACTTGTCTGAAATATCAAAATAGGTCTGAAGTTTCTTGTTGGACATATCCGAGGGCACTCACAGAACGCTTGTATCAAGTTCAGGGAGGGGAACAGGTGGTATATATTTTGGTAGGCTTCAATGCTTTTTGGGGGGACAATGTGGTGGAAACTCAAGAGTGCGAGCTCTTCTTGTAGGGTTAAATTCTTGGCAAAGACAATGGATACCAAATTGTTGAGCTCCATATTTTTTCCATCCACAGAAATTCAGATCAGTTCCAAATTTCAGAATTATAGCCCCATGTTTGAAGAATTCTGTAAACGTAGGAAATGTTCTATTGTGAGATCATCAATATCACATAGCATCTTCATTGGATTAGTTCTTAATCTACAGAATGGAAGAAAATGAAGGTCAACAAAAGCTTTAAGGTAAACCAAAAAAAAATTAAACACTATAGGGATATTGTCTAGGGCTAAACAAAAAGTCGATCAAACCGATTAAACTGACCGAATCGATCAAAATCGAACCAATTTTTTCTGTTTAAATTCGGTTCGGATCGGTTTCGATTTAAAAAAAATTTAAACCGAAGTGGTCGGTTCGGTTTTTATGTGATTTTAACTGACCAAACCGAATTGACCGAATATATATAATAAATAATATATATTTTATATATAAATAATATAATATGTTTAAAATAGTCGGTCGGTTCGGTTTTGGTTCAATTTTAGTCAGTTCGGTTACAGTTTGCATAAATTAGAATTGGTTCGGTTTCGGATCGGTTTTGTTAATGGTCGGTTCGGTTTCGGTTTGAAAATTTTAAAATCAACCTACGTCGGTTCGGTTTGAAAATTTTAAAATCAACCTACGTCGGTTCGGTTCGTGGTTTAGGAGAAACCGAACCGACGGTTCGATTTTCAGCCCTAATATTGTCCATGCTAAAGAGATCTAGTCCCTATTGATTTTATTCCTTTAACACTTTCATTTTTGTACATCATACAAGAGAAACTGTATTTGTAGCGTCCTGGTGGGTATGAATAAGGAAATTCAGGGACTTTAATTCCGGTCCTCCAAAATTAAAACATACTCATCTAGTTTATTTCTTTCACTAGGGGCGGCGAGAGAAACCATACCATGCCCTTAGCCCTACCTGCAACCCTTTGTTAACACCCTTGTATCCACCTCATTAGCTAGGACAAAGTGAACCTAATCCCAATTATGTCATCCTTATTATCATGACCAACAAGACTAGTTTCTGACCCACACGGTCCACTTAGCCATAAACTTAATTAATTTGTCTATTATGTTCTCTAAAGAGAAATGATCTCTTGTTCTTTACTCGGCATGAATAGTCATTAGTGAATAAAATGGTATGTATAAAATCCGATAATCAACCAAATTGGGATTCGAATAAGCATATATGGATTCTATTAAAAAAAAATTGTTTTCACGATTGCATATCAAATGTATTTTGATTAGTATATAGCACTTGTAGTCTACTCTAAAAAAAAAAAAAAAAATTGTTTCTATTACGGGGTGGCTCTAAGCAAAAGATACGGTGCTAATGACATCGCAACTTAGGGCTCTCCCTCCCACCCTGCTAAAACCTGAATCATATCCTTCTCGAGTCTCCAATCAATCTATTTTCCCACCGACCCACCCATTGATCGTTATGACAGTTACAACAAAGAAATTAGTTGCTATAGCTTCTTCTTCTTCTTCATTTAAAAGGGGGTTTCGAAATTTGTCTCAAATCCACAGTTCTATAGATCAAAGTAAGTAAGTTCGTCCTCCACAACTAACCCATGAGATTCTTCTTTGGGGTTTTTCAATTGATTATTTGATTTTGATTGACATCAACACACACAGATAGCAGCACTGCTTCTTCTGGGAAATGTTTAGAGTTCACAAAGTGGCATAATGGGGGTGGGTTGTTTCACAAGTCAGCATGTATTGATCCCACTGCACTCATTGAAGTTGGTGCTCTAGTTCATTCACAATCTCATCTTGGTCCAAATGTTCACATTGGGTCTGGGACTGTTGTAGGGCCTGGTGTCTCAATTGGCGAATCAACAAAAATTGGGTATCTTTTCTTTTTGTTAATCTTACTCACTGCCTGCTAGATTTAATTTAAATGTCCCCCATTTGTGGTTTTCTTCAGAAACCCATGCTTTTCATTCAAGAATGTAGTTGGAATCTATGGCGCGCGGGCTTGTGTATTTGTATAAACAAACCAAGTGGTCTATGATACACATTTCTTATGCATATTCATTTATATACCTACATAAGTTCTTTATCAATATTTTGCCGACTTTTAAAGAACCATAATGAAGAACCTTCAATGTATAACGTTATTCGACTTCCATGCTTATGCTTGCCTCAGGGGTGTTTAACTGAAATAGAGATCTGAATTTATTCGAAGATGTCCTGTACCTCGCAAAGGAAAGAAAATAATATAAAGAGAAAAGACCCTCTCCGTGCCTATTTTGTTGTTTAAGAGATCGATTTTGTTTATTTAATGATGTTATTTTGTCGTCATACAGGATTTTGTTGTTTCAAATCCAAGGGAGTGGGAGACCTAATAAATCAATAAATACTTTTGAAGTTTGTACTTGTGCTCTTTATAAAGATTTCAACGAGTTGATTTCTATATGCTTCCATTTCATTTCGCAAATCTATTGTTTTGGTTTGCACTAGGCATTATGAAGAACTAGAGTGGAAGTATTTGTTATATAATGATATGGAGTTCCATTTCACTCCTTCTCTTCTACTTGAGAAATGTTATGAGATTTTAGGCATGCTTGGGATTACTTCTTTAAATTTAGCTTCCATGTTAGTCATGCAATCTTCGTTTTTAATCTGATAAATTTTCTGCAGTTTTCCTTTCTAAATTATAAGTCTATGATTTAATTGATAACCCTTTGAATCACTTCCAGGTATAATAGTGCACTCAGTAATTGTTCAATAGGTGATTCATGTGTCATACATAATGGAGCCTGTGTTGGTCAAGATGGTAAGGCTGACATTGCAACTTGTTACTTCTATTTTTTTGGTTCAGCTTTGTATACTCTTAAACATATGAAACGTTTCTTTCGTATGTACTTTATGCTGGACTATCTTGTTTCAAATTGAACTCTTTGCAAACCAAGTGAATACAGAGCTTTTTAAATCCAGTCTCTGGAAGTTTCAAGCAGTGGGTTTTTTAGATTGGAAGTCAGGAATCCTCGTGGTTATGGCATAGAGTGTCTCATTCAATTCTCTGGGTATCTGGAAAGAGTGAAAACATTGAATTTGATCGGGATGTTCATATTTGTTAATCAGTTGATATTGTGATAATTGGGTAAATTAGATAATTAATATGTTAGCTATTTGTTAGTAATTGAGCCGGGCACACTAGGGCCCATAATAAAGTTAGGGTACTAGCCATGTTAGGTTTAGGGTTAGGTAGGTTGGTTGCCATAGAATCTAATCGGCCCTATAAATAAGGCATGAGATTCATGTTGTAGTTGGCTTTTAATTGAATGAAAATTTAAGCTATTTGTTTATCTTTTATTTTAGTGTTTATCTTAGCCTTTTGTTTTGGGTTAGATTACACTATGTTGCTAGTTAAATCTATTAATTGATTTTGGGTCGATGTTGGTTAATAGGTATAGGGGTACCCCTGAATTGGAAGAGTTCACATTTAGGTGGGATTTGGTGGAGCTATCTCTATACCTTTTTCTTTTTTCTTATTAACAGTTTGGATGCTTCCCTACCCCCTCCCGTTCAAAATAAATAACGGAAGTGGTTTTTAGAGTTTAAGTTTAGTCCCTCAATGTAGGGGCCAGTTAAACTTTAGCCCAGTAAATGTGTCATTAGGATTTAGGCACTGAAAATTCATATTAATGAAATTGCCCTTATGCTTGGCTAACCCCAATTTACGCTAGGTGGCACCCAAGGGCCACATGGGAGAGAGAAAGAGATGTTGACATTGGGAAATGGGAAGTGTAGTTCACGTTAACCAAACACTCAAGTTGAGGTAGGTAAGAGTAAAATGAATGTTTCGCATTCGGGCAAACATTTTTGTCATTAAAATCATTCCTAAAATCCTAAGAGCAACTCCAGTGGTTACGGGTTTAAGGGATGTATATGTATAAGTTTATACATGTATAAGCCTTAAACATCGACAATGCCACATTGGTTAAACCCGATTTTATGTATGAATCCAGGTTGCATGGTTCTTGAGAAGTCACCAGGCTTCCCAGAAGCAGTGGGACACTTAAATGCACTTAAAGAAATGGTGTAGACTTTGTATTGTACCCATGAGCACTCACCAGAATATGTTAAGCTACTGAGTTGTGCCACTAAACCACAACATCTTTTAATTCTTAAGTGTGCATGGCATCTGAAAGTCGTCCTAGTTCTCGGAAAACATGCCGAGATGGATAGCAATAAGGTACAAAGTTATACATTTTGGGAGTGGTATAACTTCCGTACGACCCATCGGAGAGGAGTTTTGGTAGTATATGTATAATGTTATACATATACCAAACCATTTTAGTTGGTCTAATATCATATTTACTGGGCCTATTCCCCCAATAGTGATGGTCTAAACCTTATATCCCCCCAAGATGGTCTCATATATCTTCCAGCGATGATTTGGGCATGCCCAAATCAGAGCGACAGTACCAACCTAGATGAATTAACATCATTGATTATGATAGAATGTACAAAAGAAAGATAAAATAGTGCTATTCATCTACCTATGATGATCAGATCCAATTCCAATGGGGATTTAACAACTTCATTAAAACTGTGAGGAATCATTTATATGGTCCTGGAAATATTCAGAAAGAAAGCATACACATTTCCTCGCAGCATGGAAGATACGAATTTCTGAGAGCTATATAACTAGTAGTACAAACTTTCCATGAGTAAGTATAATGGATGTCATAATATCAAAATCTGGAAAAAAAAAATGTAAAACAAATCTTGCAATTTGTTGTAAAAGCAAACATTTTTCTGCCAAGTCTGCATCCATCTTAATAGAAAGTTAGAAACTTTATAACGTTTATCTTTTGCATTCAACATGGTAGTATGTTTCCCTGCAGGATTTGGGTTTTATGTGGACGAGCATGGGAACATGTTGAAAAAGCCTCAAGTTGGTGATTTTATAGTTATTTATTTATTGGTTTACTTATTTATTCCTATCATTAATTCATATTCTTCTCTTAGGTCTATTTTCTTCCATGGTGTAACTTCTAGGAAATGTCAAATTTGTAATCCAATCTTTTGGAAGGATGGCCAAGTTAATGGAATATAAAATAAGTACAGTTGGTGGAAAAACTTGTTTCTTAATGGACTTCACTGTTAACAACCATTTTCCAAAGTGACAATGATGACTGACCTGGATTCTATGGTTCTGTCAAAATGAGGACAAACATAGAAGCTAAGCAGCTAAGAATAAGATTGCACTTTTGTCTGCGTTATTTGCAGATTTTGCCTCTCGTTTAAGTTCAATTTCTTAGAAAATCGCCATTCATTAAGATGACCAAAAGGTAAAACTAAATAACCCTCTATGCTTTAAACGACAAAAAAAATTTATGACCTACATTACAACTTCTTGCCTGTCTATTATCTATGGGAAATTGGGATCTACAGTCTTGATGTTCAACCTTCAGATGGGTATGAACATGTATGATCTACCTCAAGACTCATGATATTTTTACTAAGGTAGGGCCTGAAATAAATATAATGTTTTGGTCAATATGGATTTACATCTTTGGAAAACTTAGGATAACTTCTTTATCATGTATTCATGCTTCACAAGGAATAGCTAGGTGAACTTGGCACTTGTGCACCCCGAAATTCTCAAAGAGACGGAATGAGTATTCGTATGCAGTAAACACTCCTTCTAGGCAGGCTTGCTAAATCAGATCTTTATATCTATAAGGATTCGACAATAAATAAGGACTGTAACAAAGCTGCAGATCACCTTGCTTCCCTCGAGGGTTCATTTGTTACATTCTCCCACCCTTGTCTTTTACAGGAGACTTGATGAAATTGTTGTTTAGGATCCTAGTAACTATAATATTGGAAATAGACACCCCCTTGAGTATGGCACATGATCAAGACCTCCATAAGTGAAAATCCAGTCGCAAATGTATTGGGTCAAGTGTGTATTTTCTTGTATCTGTAATCTGTTCTTTCTTTTGAGGAAGAAAGAAAAAAGGAAAAAAGTTGTGGAAAGTGTAATACATAAACCAAAAGGAATGTGGACAGGTATGGGTTTTATCTATGCTGTTCGCAACCTCTTTAGCATTTAATTTAGTGAGTTACCACAAAACAGAGAAGCTAAAACCATGCCCTTGATGGTGTTTTTCTTACCTGACAGCAATATCGTACATTCATGTTGAATTTGATAGAAATTCTATAACGTGTATTTATTTGTTTCTTTATTTCTTGATTTTTATCACTATTAGCATTCCAGTGGGAATTTTATTGTTATTAGTTTCTGGTGGTTGCAGACGTTGTATACCAGAATAGGGAACCATGTGGAGATAGGTGCTAGTACATGCATTGATAGAGGCAGGTAGGATAGCTATATGTTTGATTACTTGTATATTTATGGAAGGAGGGTTATCTTTCTCACAATAAGCATAACTGAAGATCTTCATCTAGAAGAGTTATCTTCAGATTCTTCACAATGTGACAATTGGAGCATCACTATATGCAAATTAGGAATTTGATCAAACTTGGCCTGGTTATGCAGTTGGAGAGACACAGTCATAGGGGACTATACCAAGATCGATAATCTAGTACAGGTTAAGAAACTCTCTATTTTGTCCCCTTTTCTTGTGGAGAATTACATAAAAGGCTACAACCTTCTTTACTTTGCAGATAGGCCACAATGTTGTTATTGGAAAATGTTGCATGCTTTGCGGACAAGTTGGAATTGCGGGTTCAGTCACGTTCGTAACTTATTACCATTTTGATTTTTGAAAAGATCAACCCTTTTGTTTAGGGCTTTTAACCTTTTATCATCACTCTGAATTCCATCTAATCCTCTCCCACCTTTGGTTTCTAGGATCGGGGATTATGTCACTTTGGGAGGAAGGGTAGCCATACGAGATCATGTTTCTATTGGGTCAAAGGTATGTAATTTGATCACTTAAACAACAAAAATACACACAGCTCCTTGTCATTGGAGGCACTGTGCATTATACTGCCCTGACAAGTTATTGATATCAAAGTTTTGCTTATGATTCTATGATCAAATCTCTTACCGCACTTTTTGTTAAGGAGTGCATGAAATGCAGGAAAACTTTTGTTCGAAAGTAATTGAAACTGCATTCTCTGTCATACATGTCCCTTTTTTTGGTAAAGAATGTACCAGCATGCTGTCTCCTTTCTTGATAATGTCACTATAATTCGACAAGTAGTTCAAAATTGTGTTTCATGCTGTGTTTAATTCGATAGCTTGAATAACCCCTTATGATACTAATTTCTGATATCATTGGGATTGATAGGTCCGCCTTGCGGCTAATAGCTCTGTAACAAGAGACATCAAAGAGCCAGGCGACTATGGTGGCTTCCCAGCAGTAAATATATCTTCTCTATATTCTTTTATTTGTCGTCAGTTTATTGCATGGTCTAATGATATCACGACAAAACGTAAGAACTTTTTGATTTGGGAATGTGCAGATCCCAATCCATGAATGGCGCAGACAAGTTGCTGCCCAATGCTGGAAATCGAAAAATGATGCTTCATAAGAGATCTCTTTCTTGCAGTCCAAAAATGTGATCATAACTTACAACCTGTGGCTTGAATTGAACTCCAGCACTGGCTGAAAGAAGCTCAAAGACGCACACGCCAGCAAACTGAATATTGTGTTTAGGTTGAATATTTTGCCTCTTATCTTGGCATGTGATCATGCGGATTGTTTAAAGAAACTCAAATAAAATTCACTGTAGGGAATCTGGAAATTTTGTTCGACTGCTAAGCTCAATTTATTGTGTAATTCTTTCTATCAAAACCTTAAATGTATTCTCATTAGAATACTATGAAAGTGCATTATACTTGCCTAATCCAATCAGAATTTTCAATTGTCTCTGTAGCTCAGGAAATTTATTTAACTCTTACCGTTTTGCTTGGTGATCTACGGGCGCACTGAACTTCAGGATTTGTCATTTCATCACAGGCTGTGTGGTGAACACTGAACACAAACTTCGAATCCAAACAACTATAATTTATGGAACTCCTCAACGATTAAACTGCTCATTCACTCACAGATTTCTTGATGTACTTTCTCCATTGCAGCATATCCTTTTTTTTTTTGTTTCAGATCGAGAAATGATATGATAAGCAACCGGAATGCAGTTAATATATTGGAGATGTAAGATTTAAATTTTCACACTGTACCATACTAAAGACAGATTCTACCAAGTCTGTAAAATAAGAGAACATTGACCCCAATAAAGGGATAAGATTATATAGAGATTAAGCGCTGGAAAGTAAATTCATATATTGCTAGAACTGAAAATAAAGTAACAAACCAATCAAGTTTCAGAGGTTTTATAATTTTCAAGGGGTGAAGGAAGGTGAAAATGCATACATTGTTCTCGGTACTTATATTTTGGACAGAAATTCTAAATGGCGAGGAAGGGGGCGAGAAAACCAGCGAGGGGAAGGGTGTGACCGCTCATCCCCCTTGAGATGCACGCCTGCACCCTCAAGATGTGTATCAATGCGAATCTCGAGGGAGGGTGAATGGTAAAACCCCTCCCCCTCGCTGGTTTCCTCGCCCCTTTCCTCGACAATAAGAAAGGTTCTATTTTGGATGTGATTTTATTTTATTTATCCTACTTTATTTTTTTATTTTTTATTTTCTTTCTTTTCACTTTGCCTCGTTAAAAATAAAAAAAGAGAAAGTCTGCCAACTAAAAGAACATTTTTTTTCTGAACATTCAATGTAGAATCTAACTTCTTGAAATCAAAATATTTAGGAGATGCTACTATACAATGTTGATATTTGCAATGCTGTGCAACAAAATTTGTTCGTAATCTTCTATTTTTTTTCTCATAACTGTCTTTTTAATAACTACTAGAAATGGTGACATCATATGCATGTTAATTCCACTTCCGACTTCATATTCTGATGGTCCATCTTCATACTATATTTATCCTAGAGCGATCTTGCTGCTTGGTTTCTGATTCTTATCTGACTTATTCAGAATGTTAACATATGATCCATCATAAACTTTCAACTCCTCTTCAGTAATCTTCCCAAGTTAAACTGGACAGGGTGAGGATTCCTTCTTCTTCAAAGGCGCTCAACATTGGAGGTGGAGCAGGTGGTACAAACAACCTTGTGTTGTGTTTTGTTTAGTTGTGTAATGCATCCTACACAAAATATCCACCAACTCTTCCTTTCTTTGACTCGCGCTTGCTTTGAATGGTGAAGCTTGATACACTTATCTATCATCTGCCATCCATTATCCTCGATCAATTAATTTGATTTTCTTCATCCAGGTTTTGAGGACGGTGTTCAAGTATGCAGTTCCTTTCAAGTACAAGTATTTGCCATAACCAAAAAAATTCGGAAGACATTGAACAAACAACTTTTGCTTAATGAATACAACATGAGCGGGCAATGAATAAAAATATCAATTACGCATCAGCACTTAGATATACCAAATCAGTGTGCATGGTTGCATAGTTACACGAAGGCTCTAGATGATGGGTAAGCAGCATTGGTAAACTGAAAGCATTCAGAAAAAACAAGAATCAAGTAACTATAACACCATGATTTTCCAGTGTAACATAGAAACCATTCAAGCAAACACACATGCGAAGATGTCTAGATGCACTTCCTTCATTGAAACATATCCTTATTTTCGTACAGACCAAAAAATGAAATGATGGACGCAACTAAAACGTAGTAAATATATTGCACATTTAAGATCCGAAGTTTCACATTATACCATACTAGAAACACAAATTCTACCAAGTCTGTAAAATAAGAGAGCATTAAACCGAATGATACAGAAGTACCTTTTAGGGGGATAAGATCATAAAAAGATAACATGTGATAGGACTCTTCGAAAGCTGCACTGGCGAACTTCACTCGGTCTCTTGCAGCATCACTCAGCTTCAACTGCCTTATGTTTGTGCTCTTCAGTGCTTTCTACTGCTGCGGTTTCTGAAGGTCCATCTTCTGCAGGCTTAACGGCATTGTCATTGGTGACTTCAGAAGACTCGCCAGTGACTTGTCCATCAGTTACGGGTATGATTTTCTTAATAGTTCCAACCTTAACATACTTGCTCATGAACTTGTACTCCCAGTCTTGTAAAGCATCGATTTCAAATGGACCAAGACCTGAGATGTCCCCAGTCAGATCCTTGTCCTCGAAGGACATCTTTGCAAGAGCTCTGCTAGCATCCTTGCCAGCAAACAAAGCATATGGCCCGCCAGGTCCGTAAAACATCCTGCAAGAAACAAGTAAAGTCATCTCATCTTCCTCTCAATTACTACATAGTACATATATAACATAATTAGGGTGTTTAATATGCTACTGGTGAGTGTTTCTAGAGTGTTTTTTCTAGAAACGTGATCTATGTAAAGCTGAAAATAAGTATCTGATAATAAGGTGCAAAACACTTTAAGAATCAGAATGCAAATAACGGAAGCTCAAGGATATGAGCTATTCGAATATTGCAGTTCACGAAACTGGATTTGGTTAACACTGGAAACCCAATAACTAGGAATATAGGACACTGAACGTGTGTTGGTATATGGTGGTACTCAAAAGCTCAAAACTGGAAACATGCAAATAAATATAAAGTAATATGGGCCAAATTCTTCGAAGCTGCAGCTAAGCGCTTTAACTTGGCTTTACAAGCTCGGTTCCACACTTTCACTAAAGGAGCTAGCCGAGCAAACAATCATTGAAGTCATTATATTACTGAATGTGTGTATGACTGTATGAGATTATATTACTTTAGCTGTATTTACTATAAAAAAAAGGCTTCAACTTGTAAAGGGATATATAGAAAGCACAAGTAGTACATTATGTAAAAGAAAGTATTTCTCATGTACCATAACTCGAAAAAAGAGAGAATTGTGACTGTTTATATATATATATATCGATTGAAAAAATTGTTTAATTCAAGTATGCAACATATAGAGTGCATTGATCCTATGTCTGGATAGCATGCAAGTATGCATAACCGTAGGGTTCATTATCAATTGACAGGGTGGTTTAAATCCAATAATAAAAAGAAACAAAATCAGATCTTTCACTTCTACAAACTAAGATTTTCTCCCCCAATTTCTTCTTACTCTTATTCTTATGGTGCTTAATTAACAAAAATGACTAGAAAGATGGAGAAGAAGTGTCGTAAGCTGATAGAATGTGAACCATAAAGTGAGACAATAAAACCATAATATTCTGAGACAATAAGGTGAGACAATAAAGTGAACCATGTAAGCTGATAGCATAATAAAGTGAACCATGTAACCATAATATTCTGAGATAATAAAGTGAACCATGTAAGCTGATAGTATGTGAACCATAAAGTGAGACAATAAAACCATAATATTCATTATCATCTACTCATTCAGAATGTTGATGAAGATGGGCGAGGAAAAAAAAAAAACAAGATAAAAGATTTTCAGTTTGAGGAATCTATTAAATTCAAAATATATGCGTATATAGCAACCAATCCTGTGTGCCCGTGCATATGTGTGTATGTAGTGTGTCCTTATTATCAAGACAAAAAAAGGAGTATGTACTGTCCCAAAACACTGTTATTCCTACTGCCGAATGCAAACTTTTCTGCTGTATCTGCATTTGTTACCTAGAAGTTATAAAAATTTACACCACTTCATTTTAGACTTTGTCAATAAGTGTCTATCCATTCATGTATCTCTAACAAATGGATAGTCCTTAGATTGATTCCCCTTTGTTCTATTGCTCCATAAGCTTATGAGAAACCTGAACCCCAGATCCCACCAAGCTGAACCAATAAACAAATATCAAAAAATTGATAGAAAAGGGACTATCACTTACAAGGTTGAACCTCATAAAGTAGCTCAACTGTATTTTCTTTTCTTTCTAGCTGACATCTTGCTTAATCTTCTTCCCACACCATAATATAATAGTTTAACAATAAACACAACTCTATAAGAAAAGGTTAAGATTTGAAGCAACAAATAATCAGTCATTTGACCCTAGAACCCTTCGCATTGGAAACAAAATTGAAGACAACCATAGGAAAATCAATGGGGTTATTATTACCCCAATCATGTAAGTCATTTAACATATCCATACTCAACCTCCACCAGTATAAAATTTCGAAAGCAATAGAATCCGATGGGCAATCTGACAAAAACCCCAAATTCTCAAAGACGAAAAACAGCCGAGGATTTAATTGATAATACGAAACCATCCAACATGATAATCTCAAACTCCAAGTTTCATATAGTCTTAACTCTAAGCCAAATTTCACAAAACCCAAAGATAAAGCTTATAGCAACCACCAAATACAAGGAAATTGAAATGAAATCAAAGACAAAAGAAACCAATTCAGACAGATAAGAAATTGGGTAATATAGATAATTAAAAAGCAGAGGCAAAATTAAAACATGACCAAAATCATCAATTTACCTAAAATATCAGAACCCATCAACTAAATTCACTCAACAACCAAAAACAACTAACACCCACAAGTCAAATCCCTCTAAAAAAAATCAAATTAAAAACCCAAAATTTTTATATACCTGCTCTGTGAAACATCATAGATCTGCCCCTTGATCGCCATGAGCAGAGGCTTCTTGGAATCGGATCCATCATAAACTTTCAACTCCTCCTCAGTGATCTCCCCAAGCTGAACTGGTGGGGGTAAGGGCTCCATCTCCTCCTCAAAATCCCTAGACCTTGGTGGTGGTGGAGCAGGGGATCCAAACAACCCAGACACCACATAGTAGAAAGCCAGAGCCAAGGCCACAACAGTGAAGAAGATCGTCGGTGATAGACCTGTGTAGGTTGTGATCGCCTCTTTGAACGTCTCCCATAGTTGCAAAACAGCCATGATTGGATTGAATCGAATTCAACACACTAGAAGAAGAAATCTAGATGGATCTATTTCTATGCTCTGTTTCTACTCTTTCAACACTGTTTTGGAGGTTTATGAAACAGAGATGGGGATATTTTTATCTGTGAGACTTAATGACTTAAATGCCCTTGGTTGTTTATAGATGAATCATGCGTGCAATCATGTCTGTCAAAAATGGAGTGCCAGCGCGTGGGATTCTCTTGATTCAAAGATGTTACACAGTTCAAGCCGAAAGTGTTTTAACTTGGCTTATTGTTATTAACAAAAAATTAATTGCTGGATATATATAAACACAAATATTACTGTGTGATTTGACATATTTTTAGATAATTTCAGGTACCAACTTCTTCTTTTTTTCTTTTTTTTTTTTAAATTAGGTAATTTCAGGTATCAACTTTTTTTTTTTTTTTTTCCTTTTTTAAAAGGGGAATTCTAAATGTCGAGGAAATGAGCGAGGAAACCAGCGAGGGCAGTGAGGTGGAGAGAGGGGAGCCATTCACTCCCCTCGAGATGCGTGCTCCCCTCCCTCCACCTCACTCCCCTCGCTGGTTTCCTCGCTCATTTCCTCGCCATGTAGCCTCACTCTTTTTAAAATGATAATGCCAACTCATGTGTTTGCCATTTTATTGTCCATCATAAGAATTGAGAATTTCAATCTTAAAAAAAGAAAGAAAAAAAATATATACACATTAAGAAGGTGCCCAATCTATTTACATAGTAAACTAGTGTCTTGTGCATGCTTTGCACGTACATTTGTGTTACATAGTCGATGTTATGCCCGTGAGGGGTGAAGTTGTAATTTTGAAACAGTCGGATTTTTTTTTAATGAAAATCACGTCAAATTATAAAGTAATTATGTTTTTTAGGAAGAAAAAAAATATATACTGCATCACAAAACAAAAAATATATAGAGTAAAAATAAAAATAAAAGAATGCAGATAAGCACAAACCTACGTTCCACCCATTTATCTATAATATTTTTGGTATCACAATTAATTATTTTAATAAAAATTTAAAATAGAATTATGAAATAACTTATTGAATTAGAAACACTTGGAGGGTGTTTGTTTTTTTGTTTTGAATATATTCAAAGTCTCAATGAGAAGGTGAATTAAAAATAGTGTTTGTTTTTTGTTTTGGATAGATTCAAAGTCTCGATAAGAAATGAGACAATTTAAAAAGAATGTTTGTTTTTTGTTTTGATTAGAACTTGAAGTTTTGATTTGAGTAAGCATCATGTGAGACCCTGGAGTGGGCGGACTTGAGGGTGAGGGTTGGAGCCCAATAGGTCCAACAGGCCCGAGAGGGATTGGATGAGTTACAAAGGGGGACATAGTCTCACATCGCCTGGGTGCGGAAGGGGATGTGCTACTTATGTGCGAGGTCGGATCCCCATAGTAAGAGACCTATTAAAGCCATGTGAGCCGATTGGGCTCAGAGCAGACAATATCTTATTTTGATGATCAGGTCATTACAAATCATGGGGGTGTTGATCAGAGTGTAGGGGGTGGGCACGGGACAGGATGGGACGAGATTGATTCATCCTGTTCATTTGAAATTGAGACGGGATAGACCTTGTTCCATCTCAAACGAGACCGGGACAGGACAGGATGAGCACGTACTAAATAGTCCTCCAACAAAAAATAACAAAAAAAAGTTTTATCTCACATTACTCACACACTAATAATGTCAAATTTATATACATATAACTTATATCATAAATAATAAAAGATATTAAATAAATAAATATTAAACTGTTTTTGTAAGGCAAATAAATATTAAATTTCATTTAGAATTAATGATTCAATTCATTTAGATTTCACATAGAATTTCATCTTACATTGATTTAATTTCAACACATCCTAATCTTTAATTTAGAAGATTATTTTGATTAAAATTAATAATAATTATTAAATAAATAAATTTGGGACGGGACGGGATAGGCGAGATTGAAAATCTTCATCCTGATCCAATCCCATCCCACTCTAGATCGGGACGGGACGGGACGAGATCGGGACGGGACGGGACGAGATCGGGATGGTTTTGATAAATGCCAAAATGACCCAAAAAAATCGGGACGGGTTCGGGATCACAGGATAGGATGCCCACCACTAACTGAGTGTTTAATGAAAATTCATTCAAATAATGACCTCGCAATAAATTTATAATGATTGTTAATACCCCTCTCTTATACCAATCATCCCCTATTTTCTCCACATATTCTTTATTATGCGAACAATATCGCTACTATCGTCGCCACCTTCCATGACCTCCCTTCCTTCTCATATTCATATTTTTCTTTCTCTTCCTCTCTATTGAAAATTGTATCAAGAATAGAAAATAATATAGGATGATTTCCAGTAGTGGTGGAAAGTGAACTCATTGGTATTTGAAGGAGATAAAACAATTGGATAAAGAAGTTAATGTTGATGGTTTGTGGATGGCGGTGGGAGTTGTGGTGGTGGGCAAAAACGTAAAAGAATTTCAAGCCAACACCTAAAAACAAACATCAGTTAATTTTACAGCTTATAATCCGCAGCTTATTTAGAAGCAAAACAATCAGTTCATTCAGAAGCTAGTTCAAAACTTATAACTCCAGCTAGCAGTTAGCTTTTAACCACTTGAAAAAAACACCACCTTTAGAATAGCAATTTTTAATATTAAATATTTGAATGGGTGCTACATAATTATAATTGAGGTATTTTTAATAATTTATTAGTATTGAAGGGGTTACTTGTAAATAATATAATTATTAAAGTTGTGTTTACACATGAAAGCTATAAAATTAGTGTTGAAGACACCTTTCGCTTAGGGATTGGCACGAACTGGACGATGAACCTTAATACGATCTCATTTTGTTATCTTATTTTCGGGATGGGATAAACCTCATCCCATTCTAAGTGGATTTGGAACAAGATGAGTATAATATAAAACAAGTAGTTTAGAAATCTGTGAAAAATGATTATTGGTGGACAGATACATAGTCTAATAAAGCAATGCCTCATTCACAATTTGTACCTTGTTTTTATGCATTGATTGAAGTTCTGATGTTGAATGGATCTGTTGCAGTTTAAAATGAGGATACCTCAGATGTGTAATATTGTTTGTTCGATAACACTTGATGCAACATCAGCTATAGACTTCAAGGAGGAGATAGATGATGAGTATCGGGTTAATATGTATGGATCTTGATCATGGGTCTTAAACATTGAACTAATTACTTCACATTTATCTTCCACTCGTGATTTATATTGATTTGTATATATGTTGCATATAGGATCTTGGACAATCTTCCTCTTGTTGTTCCCATACAAAGACCAGATAGGTAATCTACTATTATGTATCGGGGATTCCACGTTGGGCTCAAGTGGCAGTGCGCTGGCGTTGGTACTTGTACCGACCCATTAACCTATTTTGACGATCCATTCAGTATGAAATGAGTATTTTTCATGGAAAAGCTTTGTTGTTTTGATAATGTCATATTTCTTTTTTCAGAGCTAGGAGCAAAAACATTTTATTCACAACCATTTGCAATTTATTGTCAAGATTTGACAGGCAGAGACTGTTCGGATTGTGGGATATGAGGCCAAACCGTTCAGGCCAGTTCTTCAAAGCATTCATAATGCTCTGCTTGAGAGCACCACAAAGCAAGGCGAGGTGAAGATTTGCACTCCGGCTTAAAATATTTTAATAACAATAATTAAGTTTGGGACAGGATGAGTGAGATTGAAAATATTCATCCCGATCTCATCCTACTCTACATTGGGACAAGATGTGATCGAGATGAGATTAATCAATCCAAAAAAATTTGAAAAAATTGGGAAGAGACTGAGATGAGATGGCAACCCCTACTTTCAATGTTTCTCTAGAGCTCTGTATTTATAATAATAAAGATGTAAATCTAAGGCAAGTTTTCTAGTAACATGGAATCTATCTCACATTACACATTACAATCGTAGCATTGCCTTTCATATATATATATATATATTATCACATTAATTTACCACTTTTCATTATGATTATCACAATGTACATTGTGTTTAGTTTTGTTTAATAATTTGAAGGAGAGTTTTTTTCTCCACAAATTTTTATATATATTGTTTTGATAATTTAAAACAAAAATTAGAATCTCTATCTTTCTATAACAAGAAGGTGAATTGTACGTGCATGTGTCATTCAAAGTCCCGAAAATGCCATTGCCCATGTCACAAATAGAATAAGAAGAAGTATGAGTATCTTGCATTTGCGGCCTAGTTATCCAAATTGCTTAAAAGTTGAGTTGCCATGTGTCACTTTATGAACATGCTCTATTACTGTGAGAAATTATGCAACGAGGGCGCTCCCTAGCATTACTCTAGCGATTTTTCTAAACGTCGACGAAACGCACGAGGGAGAAAGAGCGAGGGATGAGTGTAACCACCCATCTCGCTGTTACTCTAGTAGCGGGTTATTATGCCACATAGCATTAACAAAAGGCCCATTTTGAATCCAAATGAGTCTTTAGGTCTTGAGAGTGACAGCCAACCCCCTCTGTGCAAAGGATGGACAGAGAGTTGACCTGACCCATAACTATGTGATGGAACTATAAAGGTTGGGTTAGCCTCCTAACCCATTACTTGGGGAAATGGGTGAAGTAGCATAAAAGGTACATCGAAAAATCAGGCGGCAAAATGTTATGAATTTTGTAATATATTTTGTAATATCACGATATATGATAAAAATATACCAAAGTATCGCAATTTTCAAAAAACACGATTTTTACTGTATGTTTAATATTAGGAGATGACTCGAAGGCTGGTCATTTTTCTTGGTAACGAGGCATCTCGGATCTTGATCAGATCTGATATCGGATCTTTGATCAGATCAGAGATTCTTCAGATTTCTTCTGAGATTCTTAGGATCGAGATCGGCTCGAAATTCGATTAATCGGGACCTCGATTAACCAGTCACCTCGGTCCAATTTCGGGCCTCATAAACACGGGCCCAAATTTTTCATTTCGATTTTTGATTTTTACACTTTGGGCCGGTTACCTGTACTTGCCCAGCCCTAATTTCTATCTATATTTCATATGTCTACGCGTCCTTCAAAAATGACACACACTCTCCCTCTATACCTTCCATACGCAAAAACACATTTAATCTCATCGTATTTACTAAAAAAAACCTTAAAAGAATCTAAACAGAACCCATAGTTTTGAAATTTTGAAACAACCCTCAACAAATTTTTTTTTTTTTTTTTTTGGTCAAACACGAAATTGTTTAATGCTTTATTTTTCTCATTAATGCTTTTATTTTTCTCTTTTAATTCTCCCTCACTCTCTCTCTCTCTCTAACCTCCACACACAAAATACCTTCACTCTCATTATATTTACTGGAAAAAAAAAAAAACCTCAAAGTATGTGGACATGACCCATCTTCACTTAATGTTCTTATAAAATAATAACCAAAGATAATATATGTTTCAATTTCAATTTTTAATGGGAGTTGGTAATTGGGCTTAAACTATACTGACACTAATTTAAGTTGAAAACTTATTAAATCCATTAAGGCTTGCTGGTGATATTAGATTAATCTACTTTATATTGGAAACAACTAAATTTTCACTATCAATGTTAGATAATTTATTGTCACATTTAATAATTCAATAATCTATTTAGAGAGTGTTGAAGGGTCCAGGTAACATATCAAAGACATGCCAACGACATAGGTATACACTTTCTGAAAAATATATGGCCCGTAGCACTGCTGATACACTAATGATAAGAACGTGACACACAAACAAGGAAAAAAGTGTTAGATGAAAAACCCAACTTGATACTTGGTACGGCACGACTGATACATTATTGATAATGATGTCACACGTAATGAAGGGAAAAGTGTTAGGTGAAAAACCCAACCTGATGCTTTCTTTAAAGGTGCAACACAAGTAGATTTGAATAATGTAATATAAAAAGGTTCACATCAAAGTTTGAAAATGAACTTTTCTATAAGGTGCAACACGTAAAGGCTCTCTAGAATGATGATGGACAGTATAGGGCCATGCCTGGCGCGGGCCTAGCTCTCTGTAATTTTGGAAAATGTATAGCATGATATCATTGGCCTAAAGTCTACTGTCAACTATTCAAGGGCCAGTTTCAATGCATTGGAGAAGATGCCTGTGACTCAACTTTGCAGGCTAATTAACTCAATGAAAATTGTGAAGTCCAATGATGATATCAACAAGATGGGGCTCCCATATATATCCTTCTTCAAAAAGTTGAACTCCAAAATACATCATTGGGGTAACGGACTTGTCATTAGAACTAGCTGTGCATTTTCTTGAAGCATCTCCAATCATTTCAAGTTATTTTAGGGGTTTTATTGAAAAAATCCTCCCTCCAATCATATCTTTAAACCATATTCAATAATAGCTTCTCCTTCAACTTTTCTCTAAATTTATGAAGAAGTTAACCTACCCCTAAATTCCATATAATAATAAAATAATGATGAAAAGTGATTAATTAAAATTTGATAATGATTTAAAAAATTATAATTATTTGTCTTTTATTTTGTTCAGTTTATTTTTAAATAAATAAAAGTAGTAATAAATAATATTATATATTTAAGTTCAAATTAATAATGGTATATTTAATAATATCATAATAATATAATTGAAACTAATAATATTATAATTATATTGAGTTGAAATTAATAATAGTATAATTGAAATTAAATTGGTATAGAAAAGTTGAAGATATATTAAAATAATTATGAGAAAGTTAAAATAAGCGATGTTGTTGGAGTGGAGAAGAAATAATGGGACCCCTATATTTAACTTTTGGTTAAAATTGGGGATGGTTCATCCCCCATTTTAAACTTTACCATTGGAGATGCTCTTAGGGGTTTCAAGCATCTCCAATCATCCCCTTTAGGGGTTTTATAGAGAAAATGTTTGCTCCAATCATCTCCCTAAATAATCCCCTATAATAACTCCACATACAACTTCTTTATAAATTTAGGGGGAAGTTAACCATCCCCTATATCATCACTCTCATCTGCATCAATGTTTTCATGTTAGTGCTGAGCAAGTTACAGAAACTACGGAAGAATGCCTCCTAGAGGCGGGGTATACAACTTCGGAGATTGCAAATGCTATTGGAATTCAAGAACAGCCGACACAGCCTACAGATGACATAATCTCAGGGGCCAAGAGTGGTCTTTCCGATGACATGACAAATGAAAATATCCGCCCGGAACATCCCATTGTATCAAGGTCGCACGATGATATTAGGAGCGATCAATTGGGGCATCCTGGATCAGAGACACGAGTTGCATTAGCAGGGGAATTAGGAGTGGTTTCGCCCCAGCCAGCTCACGGCCTCAAACAGCCTGCTATCACCATCAGTCCAAGCACTGCGATCACCATCAGTCCAAGCCCTGCGATCACCATCAATCCAAGCCCTGCGCCAGCTCACGGTCTCAGTCAGACCACGCTCCTCGTGTCTCCTCTGGTCCAGCCTGCTCACGGCCCCAGCCCGTCCAGTCCGAGCACGGCCTCCCAGTCCACGGACACAGGTCACGGCCAGTCCAAGGCCCCAGCCTCTTCACGGCCCCAACCCAGGGGACGTGCTTCCTCAGGCAGCGCGTGATTTGATCGTCGTTGGTGATTCTTTAGTGACACAAACTAAGTCGATTGGAATGATACAAGAGGTAGGGGCTGCCATGGTGAAGCCGACAGTGATGGAACAGTTGACAGAAGTTATGGCCAAGCGAGCTCAATCCACGGTAACTGGTAATTTTTCAGTGCCCGCGGCAGCAAGGAACGACAAGGATGAGAGCTTGTATGATGTCGTCATCCAGCTGTTTGAGGAGAACCGTGTTTTGCGAAGAAAGAAACAATCAATGACCACTAATACACTTGATAACGCCACAGATGATAGTGACGAGGCTGCGTCGGAATCGGAGTTGGGGCCGGAATCACATGATATTAATGATTTAAATTTGGGGGCGCACTCCGATAAGGATCTACAGAACAATGTCAAATCGGCGGTCCTTCCGGGCAATCGTCGTAAGACTAAGATGGGTAAATCTTCCTCCCACGCTTAAGATGATGCAAAATTTTATATTTTGGAGTGCTCGTGGGGTTTAATAAGGCCACGAGAATGAGGTTAAAAAATATGGTTATATCACGGGTAAAGTCGTCATGTACCCCCCGTATTGATTGTAAATCAATTTTTTTGACAAGTAATAAATGTCTGGCATTCCAGAGGTACCCCTCCCCACTGGAGGTTTAAATTAAAAAAAAAAAAAAAAACCATCCCCTATATCTCATATAATAATAAAATATTATCAATATTTAATATTCTAAATTAAAACAACTCAAAAATAAAAACAAAAAAATTAAATTAAATTGAAATTAATACTAAAATTTTAAATAATGATTAAAAACTCCCAAATTATATTTAATTAGTCAAAAGGAAATTAAATTATATTTAAATAATGATAAAAAACTAATTATTAATACTAATTTTTGTAACTCCCAAAATTTTTAATTAGTCAAATTTAAATTAAATTGAAATTAATAATAGTATTATTAAAATTAATAATATTATATATTTAAGTTGAAATTAACAATAGTATATATTATTATAATATTATAATAATATAATTGAAACTAATAATAGTATAATTATATTAAGTTGAAAATAATAATAGTATTATTGAAACTAAATTGGTAGATCAAAGTTGAAGATATATAAAAATAACGATGAAAAAGTTAAAATAGGGGAGTTGTTGGATTGGTGAATAAAAATAGGGAGACCTCTAAATTTAACTTTTGGTTAAAATGAGGGCATTTTAACTTTTACCATTGGAGATCCTTTTACTCGATACACTTTAACTACAATTCCTAATTACCAAATTGGTACCACCTTTTTTCCCTCCTAAATTGTTGATCATATTGATTGCATAACTTGGAATTTGGAATTCCACTTAGGGAAGTCCACTTGAATAATTGGGACACTTGTACCCTCCCAATTGATAAAAGATGCCTCGGCATCCCCAGAGCTGAGCCTTTACCCTATCTTTATTAGAAAAATTGACTTCGAGATTTCATAATTGATGTAAATAAGTCTTATACTTATGTAAAATATTGCATGGCACATGAAAATCATGATGTAACCATCAAGGTTATTTTACATGATGTTCGGTAACGGTTCAATTTAGGAACGAATAGTGATTTTATCGAATACTTTGAAACAGGGGCGGATCTACAACATGGGTAAGGGGGTCAATTGACCCCCTTAGGTTTTGAAAAAACTCTACCAAAGTATATAAAACTTCAATCCTGCCCCCCTTAGAAATTTTATTTTGCCCCTCTTATAATAACAAGAATCACAATTGCATATCACATATCATATTTACAATCCCTAATTACAGATTACAATTGAAGAAAACAAAAACAATTGAGTTGTTGCTTCTAATCTCCGCCTCCACGCCTTCAGTCCTCAACAATGTCTTCTTCTCCATCCCTGTAAAACAAGGTAAGTTTATTTGATTATAAGGTTCTAAATGAAATCAACGACAATTGAACAACAAAATCACATTTAATCTTAACATCTTACCTTGGATTTCTCTGATGAATCGAAAACCTAAATCAGAAACTCAATAGAGAAATCAGAAAGAGATGGAGAGAGATCTCAGAGAGAGATCGAACAGAGATATCTGTGAACTCTCTTCTGATGGAGATCGAACAGAGATATCTGATGGAGATCGAACTGAGATCTTTGATGGAGATCGAACTGAGATCTCTTCTCTGATGGAGATCGAACAGAGATCTCTTCTGATGGAGATCGAACAGAGATCTCTGTGATCTCTCTTCTCAGTGAACTCTCTTCTGAAGTTCTGATGGAGATCGAACAGAGATTGAACAGAGATCTCTGATGGAGATCGAACAGATATCGAACAGAGATATCTTCTGATGGAGATCGAACAGAGATCTCTTCTGATGGAGAGCGAACAGAGATCTCTGTGAACTCTCTTTTTCTATGAACTCTCTTCTCTGTGAACTCTCTGAGAGAGATCGATCAGTGTTGAACTCAGATGGAGATCTCTGTGAACTCTCTTCTCCATCAGTGTTGAACTCAGATGACTGTGAACTCTCTTCTGATGGAAATCGATCAGTGATCTTCTGATTGAGCTCGATCAGTGATGATCTCTGATGGAGATCTCTGTGAAGATATCGATCTCTCTTATGATGAAGTCGATCTCCCTGCTTTTCTGTGTTTCTCACTCTCTGCTTTTCTGTGTTTCTCACTCATTCTCTCAGTGATAGAAGTCAAAGAAGAATAGAGAAATATGAAAATAGAAGAGAAGAGAGAGATATGAAAAGAAATAGTGAATAAAGAGAAGAGAAGAGTGAATTTCTGGAAAAGAGAAGAGTGAATTTCCTCGCCATTTAGAATTTCTGGAAAAGAGAAGAGTGAATAAAGAATTCACATTTCTCCATCTTTCATTTATACATCAAACAATTTATTTTAATGATTGAAAAAATAAGGGAGACATAAAAGACATCAAAATTATTTTACTGTAATTATTGATCAATGTAAGTTTTTTTTAACAAAGAGATAAAAAAATTCATACTTTATTAATCACCTTTATGTTTAGATTGGTGAGTATTTATTTAGTTGTTTAAATTTTAGATGAGTTTTATATTTGTTTAAGTTTTGATAGGGTATTTTATGTTTGTTTAAGTATTTGATTTATCATCTTTATTTATAAATGAGAGTTTTATATTTGATATTTAATTTAATTTAATTTGTTTAGGCTTTAATAAAGTGGGTATTTGATCATTGAAGCTTAAGTGGATATTTAATTTCATCTGCTGAAAATGCCATTATCTCAAGTTCTTGGTATTTGGTGAGGTTTATTCTCTTTCATATGTTAATTATTTATTTACATTACAAATTTGATCATTTGAGAACCTGTGATAGCATTTTTTAATATGAATATTGGGATTATCTGTTGTATTTGTGTAGTTAAATAGCTGTGCACTTGTGCTTACGAGTAATGGATAGATACTTTAAAAGAATAAATGATGTGAGTTATAGTTCTACTGCTCGGGCTGTCACTGATAGGTCTAATAAGAAACTTCCTAGTTCCAAAAGGAGTTGTATTGAGACTGAGTTTGATCCATAAACTCTTCTAGCAGATCCTGGATTACGTAAGCCAATCAAGGAGTATCATCCCAACATAAGGGATGAAATTCGAAGAACATACTTGCAAAAGGGTCCTTGCCAACCTCGGACACATAATTTTAAGCAAACTTTGCAAGGAAAAGTCTTACGGCGTTTCAATCATTCTTGGTTTGATGAATTTCCTACATGGTTAGAATATAGCATAGAGAAAGAGGCTGCATACTGCTTGTGTTGCTACCTTTTCAGATCTGAGAGTAAAGAGCATGTGGGTACTTGTGATGCTTTTGTCGTTGAAGGATTTACCAATTGAAAGAAAAATGATAAGTTACAAACACATGTTGGAGGGTCTAACAGTGATCATAATCAAGCTTGGAGTAATTGTGAAGCTTTAATGAATCAACAACAACATCTTCGAACTGTTGTGAATAAGCAAACAAATGAAGCTCGAAGTGATTACAAGGTTCGTCTAAATGCTTCTGTCATTTGTATTCGATTCTTACTCCGACAAGGATTAGCTTTCCGTGGTCATGATGAATCTTGTGATTCAAACAACCGAGGAAATTTCTTGGAAATGTTACATTTTCTTGGTGACTACAGTAAAGACATCAAAATGGTAACTTTGGATAAATGTCCTGGGAATCTTAAATTAATAGCACCGAAAATTCAAAAAGATATTGTAAATGCTTGTGCAACCGAAACCATAAATGTTATCATTCAAGACCTTGGAGATTCTTTGTTTTCCATATTAGTTGATGAAGCTCGTGATATATCAATTAAAGAGCAAATGGCTTCCGTGATCCGTTATGTGGACAAACACGGGCATGTGATTGAGAGACTTTTAGGTATTGTACACGTTTTTGACACTTCTGCTTTATCCCTAAAGGCATCAATTGACGCTTTATTTTCAAAGCATAAGTTAAGCATTTCAAGACTACGTGGCCAAGGGTATGATGGGGCAAGTAATATGCAAGGTGAGTTCAACGGTCTTAAAACATTAATCTTAAAGGAGAATGGAAGTGCATTCTATATTCACTGCTTTGCACATCAACTTCAATTAGCACTTATTGTCGTTGCAAATAATGAAGATTCCATTGTTTTATTGTTCTCTTTGGTCACGAGTGTTGTGAATGTGGTTGGTGGCTCATGTAAGCGTCATGATATTCTTTTAGAAGCACAATCTATTAACACTCTAAAAGCACTTGAAAGTGGTGAACTTGCAAGTGGAAGTGGCCAAAATCAACAATCAACTCTTAAAAGAGCCGGAGATACACGTTGGGGCTCACATTACAATACTTTGATAAACTTGATTAAGTTGTTCAATTCTATCATCGATGTGCTCGAGTGCATTAAGGAGACCTCAAAATATGCTGAGCAAAGAGTTGAAGCGTGCACTTTATTAGATTCACTACTATCTTTTGATATTGCATTTGGACTTCATTTGATGAAAAGTACATTAGGAATCACGAATGAATTGTCACAAGCATTGCAAAGAAAGGACCAAGATATTGTGAATGCCATGGATTTGGTCATAGGAGCTAAGAAACGCTTACAGTTGATGCGAGATGATGGATGGAACAATTTGCTAGATGAAGTTTCCTTATTTTGTAGCAAACATGCTATAGAAATGCCTAACCTTGATGAATTTTATGTTGCTCGGGGACGGTCACGGCGTAATGTTGAAAAGGTGACAAACATGCATCGTTATCGGGTTCAGTTATTTAATGTTGTTATTGATTTGCAACTTCAAGAGCTCAACAGCCGTTTCAATGAAGTGAATACTGAATTGCTTTTATGTCTTTCATGCCTGAGTCCAAATGATTCCTTCTCGGATTTTGATAAGGAAAAATTGATTCGTTTTGCTCAGTTTTATCCAAATGATTTCTCAGAAGTACAACTTGATGCTCTTAATAATCAGTTGGAGACATTTATCATTGATGTAAGGTCGAATAGCGAGTTCTTGAATTTGACAGGAATTAGCAATCTTGCTGAGAAGATGGTAAGGACAAAAAAAACCTTTTGTATCCTTTGATCTATAGGCTTATTACTTTAGCCTTAATATTACCAGTTGCAGCTGCAAGTGTTGAGAGAGCTTTTTCTGCTATGAAGATTATCAAGAATCGATTACGTAATCGAATGGGAGATCAATGGATGGCAGATAGTTTGATTACATACGCTGAGAAAGATATATTTAATGGCATCGATGACGAGGTGATTATGCAGCATTACCAGAACATGAGAACCCGCAGAGAGCTTTTACCTAAATCTACTGTGCGTCTACATTGACTCATTATGTATGTTTATCTTGTAATACTTTTAAAACTCTATTTTAATCATATTTATCTATTTATTTTAAGAATTAAATTATCTATGATTTTTTTGCCCCCCTTTGTCTGTAATCCTGGATCCGCCCCTGCTTTGAAAGCGATTGGCAAAACTCGGACGATTGATCTGAACAATAATTATTATATATCTACACCTAGAAACACTTCATTAGCTCAAGGAGTATTAAGAAATTTACTATTTAAATATTGATTATAATATAGATGAACATCATCACTGTCAAATAAAATTATGCTAGCTAAAAATACTACAAGCGTCTAAAAAATGTAATTAGTTTACTACATAACACAACCTAAGAAAAAAAAGTGAAGAATAAAATAAAGAAGAAATAAAAAAAATTTGACCGAACTGAGTTGAACTCAATTACTCGACTGACCGAGTTAAACATAATTACTCGGCCGAGTTTTTGATTACTCGGCGAGTAATGCAAACCGAGTAAATGGACCAATGGCGCGTTACCGAATAAACTACCCAAACAATCGTACCCATCAATAGACCACTCCAAATCAAAATTTCAATGAATCTTTCTATGAATTTGATACCTTCACCCACGAACACAAAATAAAAGAAGGTTAAAGAGCTTCATTTCATGGTGATCAATTGCTCTATTAATGATTTGATGTTTCTACAAATGGGTTAAGTGTCAACAACCATGCCCTCATTGGGGTTAGAGATTCAGCATTAAACCTCATCAAAGGCTTCAATACAACTCTCTTTGACAACTAACAAAATTGCAAAAGCACACTATGATTCATATATTGAAACTTGTAACTTCATACTATATAATCATTTAATCTGCTTTGCAAATTTTGATTCAGTGATTAGTCTCGTCTCCGAATATTGATCTTCACTTGAAACCAATGCTCAAATTGGGACGAAGATCTATGGGTGGCTTCCAAAAGATTGCTTGTGTAAAATCTATAAAGAAGTAAACTCCATTGTTGATCGGCTTGTGCAAATAGGAGTGGAACCTCGATTTTCATTGAAGTTAGACAAAACAACTATCAATTTGATTTTTTTCATCTATAGTATTTTTGCCTTAGTGAATATCTTTCTCATTTAAAAAAGTATAGAATCGTGAATTATTAATTGGTGGAATAAGCTGGATCTCATAATCCAATTCCACTTCAGCTGGTCACTTGGCTTTCTTTTTCTACAAATAATTATCTATGCATCGAAGTGCAATTGGAATTGAATATAAAAACAATTATTTTAATACATATGAAATATTTATAAAAATATAGATGACAACTAAAATAGGTTAATGAAATGCAAAATAACGATACAATATGAAATGCAAATAACGATACCACGTGAAATGCAAAATAACAATACATATATGAATAAGAATTGCATAAATAAGAAGTAATTAGTGTCGAGACGTGGGAGTAAACATAGATTTAAGAAAATAAATAAATCTAGAAGTTAGCAAATGGCAATGTGTGACAATGTTGTTTGAGAAACGATTAAATGGGGCGGATGCGGGGATTCGTCATCCGTCCTTGTTGTCGTCCCTACAGTGAGGATGCCCAAAATAAAACAATAATTATAGCCAGCTTTGTTTGCTGGCATCTTTTGAGTATTTTTTTTGGCTTTTTTGCAATTTCATCACTTTTATTAGTGGTGGTGTTTGTGGTTGTATATTAAAGAGAAAATAATAAAAAATATATAAAAAAATGACAGCAAACATGAATGACTAGGTTTACTCAAAATAAAAATGCCAAGTTAAAAAGATATCACAAAGGTAAGAACACGTGCAACACACGTGAACATCCCCATTCACTCCCATTGAGCAAACCTTAACCTGAGGCCGATGAAAGATAAAAAGCCGTGAGTTGCAAAGCCCCTATTCGTTCACATTCACTGCTCGACTCGATCTATCTATCCATTTCACTCTGTAAATCTCTCCCTCATTTGTGCCCCTAATTTTCAATTTCTAGTTTCTTCTCTCTATACTGTACATGGATCAATTAGGGTTTCTGTTCTATCTGAACTATCTCTTCTTCTGATCTGTTCTGTTTTGTTTTGTTTGTGTTTGTGAAGTAGGAAAGAAATCAATCATCAAGGATAAGAATGGGTGGGGGAGGAGGAAATCACGGGCACGTAGAGGGAGATTTCAGGAACAAAGTATGGAGCATGACAGGAGGTCCTTATTGCAGGCCTAAGCACTGGAAGAGAAACACTGCCATCGCCATGGCCAGCATTTTCCTAATTTGCATCCCCATCGCCATGAAATCTGCGGAGCTCGAGGTTTGAATTTTGTCACAATTTTTCATTTTCTTTTACTTTACTATCTCACCCGACACTATTTGTTGTTCATGTTGTGTGTGGAATGTAATAGTAGGCTGAATTGCATTGTTTTTTATACTGAATTGCATTGTTTCTCCTGTTTTAGGATATTAAGAAAAAAAAAGAGATTTTGGGAAAGGATTTGGGTTTCGTGACACTAGAATACTACTTGTTTATGGAGCAAATCGTTTATGGTCACATTGTTTTCTCTGAATTATCCTTCTGCACTGTACCTCTTTGGTCTGCGTAACAGTCTTTTAGAAATGGAGTACCTGAAATGCTTAAAATGGAATTTCTTGTTTGTGATGATATTAGGGGGAAAACTTGAGTTTAGCTCAATATGAGTTGAACATTTATCTAATGAATTTACCTTGAAACTCCAGTGTCTTGAGTCTTTTACCTGACTCGCATGTTTACCCATTTGTCAAAACCAATGCCAAATCAAAACTCATAGAAATGGAGAACTTGAAATGCTTAAATGGAAATTAGAGGATTTATTGTTTGCAATGATATTTAGGGGCGAGGCTTGAGTTTAGCTCAGTATGAGTTGAATATTGATCCAATGAAGCGTATAGTTATACCCATTTGTTAAAACCAAGCGTTTTACCCACAAGTATTTCAGATTTGAGTTTACCTTGAAATTCCAGTTCTGAATCATTTTTACACATTTGCATAACCAAGTGCTTTTCTTAGGTGTGTGATAAAGAACATTAATATTGTCAATCCGGAGTATGGGTGAAGCTGAGTACTCACTATAATTTATAAAAGATGCAGTTGTATTTATTCTACTGCCTGTTGGTACTTTTCTAAATCTCTGGTGCTGGGGTTCATGGCCTTAACTTGTAGCTTGGCAGTCTTCTGATTACTGTATAAAAAAAAAAAAAAAAATTTAACAATGCCTATTATTTAATACCACCTTGGGTTATCATAAGTCTGTGTGCAGTGGGTGAAGGGGCCAATAGTAGGATGAGGGATGAAAGCCTGAAATTTTGGGATGCCACATCAGAACTCTTAGTTCTCTTTATTCGGGGCTTGTATTGGGAGTCAGAAATAAAGCATCTGTGAGGTGGAGCTGGAGGTTATGGGGAGAAGACGTGCTACATGGAAGGCTAAGTTTTTATCTAAAGGGAGAAGTTTTTCATTAATTAGGAGCACTCTTCAAACAGTTCGGTGTATTATTTGACTCCTTTCCATATGCCCAAAGTGGTTTCGACATCGAAAAGATGGGGATGAGCTTTTTGTGGTGTGGTAGAGGTGAGATGACAAAGGTTTCAATGCCTTGAACTGGTAGCTTGTTCGTGCACCAGAGAATTGGGTGACATGTTCTCTTCGATTTGAAATAAGGCATTTCATGCAAATGGATTTGGAATTGTAGATGTATGGAATGGAAGAGGGTTGTCTTTGGAAACAAGAGATTAAAACTAAGTATGGTCCTCAAGTAACCAGGTGGCTTCCAAAGCATCCAACGGAAGCTTATGGTACTAGCATATAGAGTATATCCTATTATACATCGAGGGGTGGAATTGGTTTTTAGGAAAGGGCGATAGTGGACGTTTCGGTTTGATGCTTGGTATTGAGCTGAGCCTTTGGTTCTTGTTTGCCTAGATTCTATGCCTTGCGATCCAAAAGGAAGGGGTTGGTCATAGAGTTTGGGACTCACACATCAATACTATTTTTTCATGTACCAATGGCATTCACCACTTTCCTTAACGAGTCAAATGATTGCAACTTGATCAGATCTCGTGGAAGGATATCAAAAAGTAAGTGGGTTTGCGAATAAGATAGATATCAGGATTACTTGGTTAGACATTTGTAGCACGGTTAGTGAGGTTATCCCTTCCAGTACCTTTTTTTTATCTGCAGTGAAGGTAGTATGGACAGCAGAAACTCTGCCCAGAGTCTCCTCTTTCATATGGTTTTGGTTTGAATGTAACTTTTTTCTTTCTAGGGAGGTCTTGCCCCATGGCGTATTCAAGTTGACTTGAATTTTTTCTTGTGTGATGCTAGAGAGATTCGGCATTATTTCATGGTCTTGTTCAAGTTGGTTTGCGTGGCTCTTGAACGCGGTGGAATCCTT
Source organism: Berberis vulgaris (assembly GCA_963556465.1). Taxonomy (NCBI): domain Eukaryota; kingdom Viridiplantae; phylum Streptophyta; class Magnoliopsida; order Ranunculales; family Berberidaceae; genus Berberis; species Berberis vulgaris. Next base: position 8,716,073 of record OY747131.1, on the reverse strand, counting down.
TTTTTAGAGTTGGAAATCTCCTTATTCTTTCATCCAAAGAAGGATGTTCTTGGAAACTTGTGCCTTGTGCAATTTGTTAGTGATGAACCCATGGCTTTTAAGGGGACCAATGATGGTAATTGTGTCTTGCATTGGCATTGAGCGCTGCCATACCCATCCTTTGAAAGAATTTCTTCGAATCCTTTTATGTTGGTTTATTTGAGTTGTTCTTTCTAAATGGGAATAAAGACATAAAGGCTACCCCCTTTTATGTTGGTTTATTTGAGTCGTTCTTTCTAAATGGGTATCTTTATTTCAGGGACTTAAAACATAAAGGCTACCACCTTTTCTAATGAATTGAATCTTACACACCAAAATAATAAAAAATGATTGGTTGCTAACATCGAGGACATATTTTGTTTATTTAATTTAATGAAATTGAATCTTACACACAAAATGATTGGCTGCTAACATCGAGGACATTTAAAAAAAAATTAATCTAAGTTAAATAAACAATATATATATATATATATATATTTGTATATTGGGTGGGAATAACCTTTACTCTTATAAGCCCCTTTTACTCGAGAATGCTACTTTATACGTCTTAATGCTGAGAGTTTGAGTTCTAAGGTGTTATTTAGCAAATTGAACATTTTTTGCACTTTTGAAATCGAGGACGAATGAAGGCTGTTGAAGGAAGGTCAAAACACTCATTCATGTTGGTCCCACACTTTTTTTGAGTCCTGAGGGTGGTCCAACTTTTTCTTGGTAGCATAAGGGGTTAAACTTTCCAATTTTCATTTTTGGGGTTTCGAGATCTCTTTCTTAACTTTTGTTTTTGCTTTTTGCTTTTTGCTTTTTGCTTTTTGCTTTTTGCTTTTTGCATAAATGTATTAAGATTTTTTAGTAGGTCATAAAATGGACGTCAACTTTTTGCATGAGCGAGTATGGCAGTCTTTCCTTATGTATGGTGACCTATTCCTAATCAATTGCTACTTGGCACCCCAACACTATGAGGGGCACAAAAGCAAAGAGAACGGAAGGCAGAAAGTGAGAAAAAGGTTGAAGATAGAAGAAGCTCGACTATTATTATTGGCTTTTATGTAACCTGTAGATGAGCAGCAAGTGGCTGGACCAAACTGTAATATATTTGCTTAAATCAATATTTATAAAAGTCAAGATATCAGCTCCTTGAGGAGGTATGGTCAAATTCGAAAGAGATTGAGGTGGGTGAATCTCAAAGAGAGCTGAGAGTGGAAGGTAAAGTGGATGACAGGTTTGGTTGTGTCATTTGGCGTGAGAGAACTCTCTCCCTGAGTTTTTAAAAAAAAGAAGGAAATTGACAGAGGTATGATCGAGTTAGAAGGAAGCCGAGATCCAATCGTCTATTTTGGTGATGTGATTCTTCGTGAGTACATCAAGTGGGCTAGAATCCCATTGTAAAGCTCTTTGGAGCTATGAGTTGGGGATGTGCACCAACTCAAATTTATCTTATGCTAGTAGGCATAGTTATCTTGATCTTATGATACGCACGATATGATACTTGGTATGTATCGTAACTAAGTCTCATTGATCTATATCTTATGATATACCGATTCAAGGGCCACATATTTATCGGCCTTGTATAAGTGATATGAATGAGTGGATGGATGATACTACTAGTATGTGTTATATAAGCAAGCGCGTTGTAATAGGTGCTGTGAAAAATCTCGACTTTCTATGCCGGAGAGGGGCTCACTACTTTATTAGCTAGGGCCGCTTGCACGTTAGAATTAGAGGTTCGTAGCCGTAGGTTAAGTAATAAAAGTATCCTTGTCAAAGTTCAAGGCGATGGTTACTTTGAGATCAAAGGCTTGGGGCGGCTGTAGAGATAGACTCTTTACGGGCACGGCTGTAGAGATAGTCTTTACGGGCACATGTACTCAGAAGGTTACATTAGTAAAGCTCGTGAAGTGAAGTACAGTTCCAGCTTGGGATGGCGGCTTGAATAAATCATCTATTGCGGCAGGTACATAGAAAGCTTTTTCATTGCTAACGCCTAAAGAATCTTTATCAATGGAAATTTTTTTTTCTAGAGCTTCATTGTTTGGATGTCGTATTCATGTTTTATATGCTTAAATATAGTTAGTTTCTTCACTGTATCTTGCGGTACACGATAGGTTTATCTTGAATTTAGGTTTTCGATACACGTTACAATGTGCAATAATTATGGTAGTAGGTCAAAGTCCAATGGAGGTCCAAATAGGAGCGATGTACAGATGTAGTTACAACTGGGAAGGTTTGAGAAGGTTTACTGTTTGTTTGGTAGAAGTATGGTAGTAGGAATTCAAAGGTAGTGGATTTGATGTCCATGGCTGATGAGGTCAATGAAATGGTGGATGTTGGAAACCATCTTGGGCTCAACTTTAGATGAAAAAAGGGGCAGGTGGGTTAGTGATTTTGAGAAGGTGTCATGTGAGGCAAATAAATCCAAGGTCTTTGTGGTAATGTCTCAGCCTTGTGATGCCAATTTGGATCCCAAGGATATTTGTGCTCTGTTGTTTGACTCAGAGATTAATTTTGGAGATGCTCTCGCTCAATGCCTTCTAGATGTCTTGGGATCGACTTTGAGTTGGAAAGGCGGCGCTGATGCTGGAACCATTGATCTGGATAATGACAATCTGCCATGTGGAGGGGTTACGTGCTGAAATGTAATTGTAGTTTAAGGTCCTTTGGGTTTCCGGTGTAATAATCCTTCCACCGGTTATGAATGGAATTTTAGTTAAAAAAACACAGCGTTTAGTTCATAAATTACTATTTGCAATAAGTAGAGATTAACTTATTTTTATTACGTTGTGTATAGAGTAATATGATACCGGATCTATACAGTTTCTAAGTTATGAAAACATAAGTTTATTTTGTACGAGTATTAATATGAGTGCATATTTTATAGTTGGCGAGTGAGCTTGGATCTGGGTAAGGTTTTAGGCGTATTCAGGTTGGGGCATGGCGCCCATGAAAAGCCCACCAGCGCTGGTTGGGCCAGCTTGCAGACCTTCCTACAACTTTTACAATGCCTGAATTGCTGGGGATGTCTGAACTAATTAATTTCTCATTGATTGAAAAAAGAAGAATAATCTTCTGGACTTTGAAACTCTTTTCTAATTCTGTCAAGGTTGAGGTATAAGACATTTAACGTTGCTGGAATGTGTAGGGTCATCCGTAAAGGATTTACCCGTTGTTACATGGATGTTTTGAAAATAGCATTACTTGGCAAGTACAACTGTTGAATTGACAACCAAATTTGTCTGATTGAAAATATGTTGCTTAGTATTTTGGTAATTCGATAATTAATCTTTCTCCCCAATTTTAAAGATTAGGTTAGCTAGTAAGCTCTAAAGCACGGACTTCAAGATTAGATTAGCTTGTAAGCTCTAAAGCACGAACTTCGAAAATCCCAAAGTGTCCATGTTGGACACTATCGGAAACCGACACTCGTCAAACTCTTTTGGAGCACGTGTCGGATACTTGGTCAATATATCTGGAATGTTTGACTAGGGTTGGACACTGGCTGGACACTAGCTGGAAACTAGTACACTGTTTATTTGTAACTTTTTGTTTAGAAATTTAAAAAGAGGTCAAGCATTCTCCTTTTATCAAGGAAAACTCTTGAATATCTTCAAGTAAGTCTAGGATGTGAGATATTGGAGGTGATGCATAGGAAAGTATAAGTGTATGGACACTTGAAGCTGTGAATCTTTGTCTTGATCGAAACACAAAATTAGTGTCATTCACGAATGGTGAGGATGCAAAATATATGATGTACCTTTTCTAGGATGTGAGATATTGGAGGTGATTCATATGAAGGTTGAGGGGTTGGGGTGCTTGAAGTTGCAAATCTTTGTCTTGACGATAAAAAATGGAAGTGGTGTTATTCATGACGGTGATGATGCTAATATATGAAGATGAAGTTTTTGAAGTTTGACTAGGAGAGTTGTTGGGGTATTTAACAAAGATTGCCATGTTCCATCATGTGTGTTTCTTTTGACTTTTTTTGGGCATGACTAGTATGGTTCACAAGGATGCACAAACACAGATACGACACGGCGACTCGGCAATTTTTAAAAAATTAGGAATCGGCGACACGGTCAAACTTACTTTTTATTAGTTTTTAATTTTTTATAACTCATATGAACATAAACAACCTAAAGCTTAAAATTGTTTAAAATTTTTACTTTTGAAGGTGGAAGGGGAGAGTTTAACAAGAGAGATAGAAAAATTTACAGAAATGCACAGATAATCAAAATTTACTGGAGAGTATCTAATTTACAAATTGTTTTAAAATAGTGTGTAATAGTGTATCTAAGAACAAAATAGTCACCAGAAACATATAAATCAAATTATAGAAAAATTACATAGCAAAAAACCATTTTTTGTGTGTACTTTATCTAATTTAGAGTGTGCGAAGAACCGACCTTGATGACGCCTGATGCACCATCAAATGAAAATCGTCAATCAAAAACCCTCAAACCGAGAACGGCGTGAAGATGTGTTTTAATTGAAACAACTCCTATCCTCGACTGAAGGAATCAAAGAATTGACGATTGCAATTGAGTGCAGCAAAACAGGTGTTTCTTCAAGAACTACTTCCGAAAACTAGCAGAGAAAAATAGGAAAAAAAAACAATGGCCATGTCGAGCCGTGTTGGGATCATGTCGATCTCAGTCAAAGTATCCTGATCGTTGGCCGCATGTCGGATGCGCGTCCGTGTCTGACACGTATCCGACTCTCGAAACATGGGTTTTTCGAAGAGTCTATGCATCCTTGATGGCACACTATGTAACTGAAACAATGAAGCTCTTTGAATTATTTGAATGTTTTGTATTTAAACTTCATCTTAATATAGTTTTGGACCGTTGTTGATTTAGTTAAGGTCTTACACGCATTTAAAAAAACTTATATATGTTAAGTTATTAATTTATTTTATTATATTCTCGTGTCGTGTTCTACTTTTTCAGGATTGCTTGTGTCTCAGTGTCTAAGACAGTGTCCTTATCCGTGCTTCCTAGCAAATAAGTCATATTTTCCAATGTTTCGATTTCAAGTAAAATTATTAGTCTCATTATACCTTGTTTCTTTCTTGTCAGCTTACAGTGTGTTATTGTTTTTATTTATTTGTGATAAGAAAGACAAGAAAAACAGTTTCTTTAAGAAAAGTAGAGCAAAGAACTCTAACAAACAGGAGAAAACATACAACACGGATATAGGTTAGTAAAAAAAGAGAACTCAATTAAACATGACATCTGCAAAGGATACATCATTGAAGATTCCCCCGTGTCATTCAGCAGCCCCACACTGGAGGCTATCTATTATGAGTCCAGTAAATTATATCTTCCCAGATGCTATTAATGATTCTTTTAATAAACTATTCCTAATGATTCTTTTAATAAACTATTCCTACTAGAATGGTGACTGTGAATTTTGAAAATGAACCCATGTCTTTTATTTCCTCAACCTTGAGTGGCATTATTAGTTATGATTTTGAATTGTACCTTCACATCTTTTCTTGTGACTTTGTCCGTAAGGCCAACAAGGATTAGGCTTCCCTCAACTTTGCATTGAGACGAGTGGTTTTGCAAAATCAACATGGAAAAGCTTACTTTGAAGTCTTTTTTTAAGATAGGGGGCTTATTTTCTTAGGTTTTCTGTACTGTTTATACGTTGTGATGGCTTTCTAATGTTCAGATCTCATGATTTGTTGGTAATATATTTAATTCCTTCATAGAAGTTCTCGAGTTTCACCTTTGCTTTCTCTGCTGTTGGGAAAACGTTGCCAACCCCTTTTTCCCGTGTTATCAGAAGTGCACTAAGAGATGAAATGTAGGCATTTTGAAGGAGTCAATTGGGATCTTTATGGGATGGCCTTGCAGATTATGGTTTGCCCTGTCCTTTGACAAAAAATGAGTTAGGCAACCTTTGCCTTGAGTTCTTGGTTTTTAAGTGGGTATTTTTATATATGCCTTCTTTTGTGAGCACTGAGCAGCGAGCAGCAGAGGCTGGGTCAGTTGACTCACAATCATCCTTTGCATGCTAAAATTCTTTGTCTAGTTTTATGAAGGTTGGCTACCTACCACCTTGTTATGATGATAGGTTGTGTTTCTAATACAAAGATTGCCTTTTCGAACCAATTTAAAAGCGTAAAGTTTGTAAAATGAAGTAGCATCGAAAAATTTGTTCCAACAGATCATGAGCTACTGAAGTAATGGCCATTGGACATTCTGAAGTGATTGCTTAAAGTTGATTTGGTTGGTGGTCTTTGGATGCCAATGCTGCAAGTATTTGAGACCAACCACTATCAGAGAACATTGAGGATCATGTCACTTGTGGCCTTGGAACACTTTCCATGACATATATTATATTAGTCAAAAGTTTAATTTTGTAAGTAAGGTGTAAAGGTAATACAGTCTGTAAAGTAGTTCACTGAATCAGTAAATTGAGAATAGATTAGCCAGTCCTCTTCTTCATTATACAGGGTTGCAAAATACTGGCTTACATCACTTTAAGAGTTTTACAGTTGTCAGACTAGTAGATTCTGGAAAGAATGAGCACAGAGTTTATGTCTATGCTTCATATAGTTGAGCTCATATTTTAACAGGTTCAGTAAGTACTAATGATCTTTTCTATTTGGCAGCAACGACCACACCATCCCGTTCGTCCAATCCCTTCACAGCTCTGGTGCAAGAATTTCGGAAAGAAGGAATACTAAGTGTAATTGTAACATGAGTATATTGTCAGCACTTGGACTTCCCAAATTCCACCATTAGCGGTATGGACCAAGTGTGCTACATGTACGTTAATGGATGAGAAATTTGTTATGGATAATGTTGTGAGTATTGGTTGTGTATTTGGGTTGATTGACAAATGCAGAGGACATATCCCCATGACTGTGTGAATTTACATTGAATAAGTTTTGGTGATAAAATTTCCGAATCGCTCTCTATTATGGCGTCAGTGCTATATATTGATGCAGTTAAATTTGGTATTCATCTGCAGCATAACCTATATTGCTAGACAGCATAAAGCAAAACATGAAATTGATTGGCAACCATCCAGTTATGTGGACCACATCTGTTTGTCGCTTCTGGCTAATGGTAACTTTTTTACTTTTCTTTTTTTAGATTATACAAATATGACCAGAATAATGGCCTAGAATAGTTTGATTTGCAATGATATCAAGACTTTTCATGAACTGGATGTCGGACTTTTTTTCCAGTTTCTGACCCCTAATGAATGAATTCTTTCATATATTCTTTCAAATCAAGATTAGAATAGATACCTACTGCAGAATAATATCGACCACAGATTTACTATTCAAGTGTTATGGATGAAACCAGGTTTGTGGTTATGCTCTGACAAAGCACTGTTACTGTGAGCATATTCAACGCTTGCAAAATTTCTATCTAAAACTGCAAACAGTGCAGTGTGTACAGTACGATTGAGTTGTTATTTGATCAAAATAGAGACTCTACCATACATAACCTACAGGTGCAGGTTTGGATCACTGCAGTGCAGATATTAACTCATTTTGAAAAACAAGAGCAGATAGGATCAATATCAGCTTGCTCCTTGTTCTGTAGTCTTTGCATCTGAACATTTATACCTTAAAAGAGTTATCGTAGTATACCCACTGTCAAAGTTGGTAGCAAAATCACACTTACGCACTTTGATGTAGAGGGTTTATACTTACTGGTATAGATGTATAAAGATGTGGGTAACATGTTATGAACATGTTCATATAGGTATGATGCTATTAGCAGGATAATAATGTGGAATTCCGAAGTGGTGTGATGTGCGCGTAAAAGTTTGCTTTCTATGGGGTTCATAGAATTGCTATATAAACATAAAGCAGTTTGAGTGAAAAATCGAAGAAAAAAAGTGTTCACATGGATTTGTTTTCTTCTCTCAGTTTTGATTCTTTGATTCCTTCCAATTCTATGAGCCAGTCAATTGTTTTGAAAAGTTGAAACTGGGGTTTTAAAGATTGGCATCTCTCTCTTATTGTCCACTGACCAACTAGAACTGATGCCATGCTCATCACATAACCAAGAGTTAGTGACAATTATTGGGCAGCATGTTCACTTGTTCATTCCTCCCCAAATCCACCCACGCACCTTACAAAATCAGGTTTAAAATAATAAATATTCCCCTACATGTCATAATGTCCACTTTTGGTCTGTAAGCAATATTAACCAGAAACCCTTCTACCAAGCAAGCAGCAATGCTTTATCACTCATTATTGAATTAAGTTAACTAGCAACACCAGCCATTCTATCCATTGGTTTCTAGCTAAGTTCAGTACCAAGACTCCTACAAGTCACTCAGTGCATTTTGGCACACACAGAATAAATACAAAAAATGTTTTTAATGCCATAGAAATTAAGTCGACAGAGAAAAACATCAATGACAATCATTAAAAATATACCTTCATTACCAATTAAAAATATACCTTCATTACCATCAGGGACAGATCTACTAAGGGGCGAGGGAGGCAGCAGCCCCCTTAACTTTCAAAATATTTTTAATAAATGCTTAGCTTTACAAAAAATCAATTATATAATATATAATACAATATGAAAAATATTCATTCAATTTTTTCTACATGTCTTTGTTGGTAATAGTTTTAGCAAACGACCCGAGTTCGATACTATTGTAGTTCACCTAATTTTATTAATAACTGCAAACATTAAAAAATTGTTTAGCTTAATAAAAACATATTTTCCAGTCCTCTTAGAGCATATAATTTTTTTTTTGATTTTTTTTTATAGTTATTGACAATTACTATTTCCGTCATTATGACCTACTACTTTTTTTTTCAATGCAATTTTATATCTAATTGCAAACATTAAAAAAATATGAGTTGTTAGTTCACAAGTGTATAAAATTTCTAAAAAAAAATTTGAAATTAATATCTAAAATAATAACTAAATAATTCAATGAAAATATATACCATTAGCCAACTCATACAAATTTGAGGTTCACACAAATCGTTTTTTTCTTCTATGAAATTGTATTAGGGTTTTATTATGTTTGCAAATTTCAGATTTTTTAAGCTTCAACTAGTTATTACGCTCATTTGCTCTTGCTAAGGTTATCGATATTGTGACCTTATTTTGGCTTAAAATTTGAATTATGCTGAAATCAATTTGGTATATTTGTATTTATTTTTATTAGTTACTAGCTTGGCAAGATTTTTTTTCTTTCTCCGCCCTTGATAACTATTATATCAACTAATAATTGTTTGTCATTTCACCCTACCTTAACTAAAATTCTAGGTCCGCGATTAATTACGCACCAGTGTCACCATTTAAGTGGATTTAACTTCTCTGCCTGTTCTATGCAAAATGCAACATTTCCTTTTTTTGTGCTATTAGTTGGAAGAGTCCTTCTAGGTATCGAGGGAAAGGAGCGAGGGATGGGTGTAACCATCCATCCTCCTCGCGATGAGCGCATCGCGCTGGAGATGCGTGCGGGCGCACATCGCGAGGAGAATGGGTGTAGCTCCCTTTCCCTCGACCCCTAGAATTTTCCTAGTTGGAATAAACATGTAAACCACAAGTTTAGCTAATCATGGCAAAACTAAATAAGTATGATTAAGGCGTTAAGGCTAATTTAGGGAATACAAAATTTCTCTGCATCTTAAATGTTACATAGCCCCCACCTCTGTCTCTATCTACCCACTTGTTGCTATTACTATTACTATTACTATTACTATTACTATTTGACTACCAATTCAAAGGGGGGCGAATACCCCCTCACTTCCCTCACTACCCGTTACTTGCCCGGGCAGCTTCAATACAAAGTTTCCTATAATACTTCCGATTTAAAATGTGCCCCTAAATCTTCGGGCAGCCTGAAAATTTCTGTCCCTTCAAAACTTTAGAAAGAAAAAAGAAAGAGAAAAAAGAAAGAAAGAAAGAGAGAGAGAGAGAAATAGACATTTCAATGTCACTATAAAACAGAGTAGCAGAAATAGAGGAGCTCAGGGAACTGTGATTTTCTCTAAAGCTCTGATCTAGGTTTTTTTTTTTTCCAATAATGTGGAAGATCGCTCGAGTAGCCGCGTCGAGGCTCAACCAGACTCGGATGTTCTCCGCGGCGATTCCAGGTCCTTGTATTGTTCACAAGCGAGGTGCAGATATTCTTCACGATCCATGGTTCAATAAGGTCAGATTGATTTGTTTGTGCTTTGACGTTGTAAAGTAATGTTGTAAACTAAGTGTTTGGGGTGTTTTTGTTTGTGTTTTTATGCTCTGGGTATGTTTTAGTTTTGTAAGTTAGGTGAGTTTTTGATGTGTTGTTGTTTGTGTTTCTATTGTGAGTTCATGTTGTCCAATGGGTTGAACTGTATGTGAAAGTGTGAAACAGATTTGGAGTGTTTTGTCGTAATATAACTATCTCTTGTGTAATGTTTGAATTAGTTGCAATTTAAGAAGATTGGGAACTTGTCAAGATTTGAAATTGATATTAAGAAAATGACTTTTAGGCGAATTTTTTTTGTAAAATAGACCATTTGAATATCGTAGTTTTTTTTGTAAAAGTGAGCCAATTTGTACCTATTTTTATACTTTTTAAACTAACAATGACTCTTTTGTTAACCCATGTTAATCCATAAAGTTATAGGACTTCTTTACTCTTCCTAAACAAATAAAAAACCTAATTTTATAGACCAACAATTGCTTTCATTGGTTGGGTTAGGATATATAAGTTGATGATTTATAGCCTTTTTATTTCTACAATCACTCTCCAAAACATATTTAATGAAGCTAGAAGTATCACATTGTTATGATTATTTATTTATTTGTTTATTTATTTATTTATTTATTTATTTATTTGTTATTTTTATTATTGTTATTGTTGTTGTTGCATTTAATACACTAATTCTATTCCGTTTTCATCCTATTTTATGTATTTCTTCCTTGCATTTAATACACTAATTCTCGGGAATGGGCTTTGATGATGATGATGATGATATTAGTTTAAGTCAAATGGCTTTCAAAGATGTAGATCAAAGTTCAACGGATATAACTTATTTGCAAAAAATAATATGGATTGGTATATTGCTCATTGAATCAAACTTTACATTTAGAATCACACTCTATAGAGCTCAACCATGTCGTGATCTATGCAGCTAAAATGGATAATGAACCCATAACGGTTCAGGAGCGTTTAGGTTATAACATGATATAACGGAGTATTTTGTTAAATATATTTTTAATACCCTTACAAAGTATTGATCTATTATATAGACAAAAAGGTAAATCATATTCATAACATTAAATTCAAAAACATCAAAACATAAATAAAAAAAAATCTTCCCTTCGTATGAGAGTGAGATCGCAATAGAGAGTGCGATCGATTCTTCGTCTTCTTCCCTTCTTCTTCTCTCGTTCTTTCTCAATCGGTGAGGCCTGGTTTTCTGTCGATCGGCGACGGCAAGATTTGGTCATTCTTCTTCGATCAAGAATGAAATGGGTATTTTTTTTTTTATATTTTAGAACAAAAAGTTAAAACGACATTATTGAAAAAAAACGTGATCTCAATAACAACCATATAATAGCGTTATATCGGAGCCGTGATACAAAAACGTGATAATCTCATAACATAACGGCTCATTCTTGTTAAGCATTATATCGGAGTTATACGTTGTTTTAACTGCAAACATTATCCATGGACCACACGAATTGTTGAGTTACATATTTGGGTACCACAATGGATCCCCACAAAGCTCAATTTGTGATTTCGAATCTCCACAACCCGAAAAGAGACGAGTTCATTTCTTTGATTCTTCTCACCCGTGAACCCCTCTTTTGGGTTGGTATTTCTTTGAGGATGGAGACATTCCCAAAGAAAATTGTCCATCCTCAAAGAAAATTGGCGTCTTTTGCTTAATCTTAGTGGCAGTTGAAATAAGCATTGTGAGCAAACTCATCATGTAGTCCGGAAGGCGAGCAAGAGTGGGTTTAATTAGAACTCGCGATCCACAATGCTAATATGTATCTACTCTCTCAAGGATCTGTGTAACAACCTCATTCACATGGTATGGTAGTGACCACTTTAGGCTTAGCCACCCTCACGGCTTTAAAACGCGTCATACCAAGGAGATACAAGCTTGCACATATATAGTTCATCCCCTTTCCTCACCTGGGCGATGTGAGACTACAACACTTAAGTAGCCTGCTAGTCTTTGCTCGCCCACTTAAGGTAGCCTGTCAGCCTCTGCCCGGCCATACAAGGGTGTTACAATCCCAAGCATGATTGACATTTGCCCCCTATAGGAATCACCAAATTTGTACATGCAAGATAGGTAGCTTTGCAGCCCAAGATATCTACAAAAAGACTTATATGTTGCACATTATCCACTTGAAATAGATGGGATTTAACGAAATTCGCTTAGGTCTGAAATAAGTTTGAGCAGAGAATGATGTCTCAAGTTGCCTCTGTTATTCTCCCTTTTTTATCAATCAATCTCTTGCTTTTCCCTTGATAAAAAAACATATCAGTTTGTATGAAATCTGCTACTTGTGTACAAGAGCTTTATATAACTATAATGTAAATATCAATTATTTCGTGCGAACAAACAATCTTGCAGACAGCCCTATCTCTTCCAACTATAGCCTATTAATGTCTTCAAATAAAAAAAACCCGTGAGAGAGTGCATAGTGAATATGTCATACTTGATTGTCAATGGCTTATGATTTTGTGGTTTTGATGATGTTATTATTTACTGATGTCTTCATTTAAGCATTTGTGGTTCTTGAAAGTGTCCACACTGTTTATTATATTAGTTGTTGTGAAGAATGAATTTCAGAATCATTGTTCCTCCATGTAAGACATTTTCCCTCTGATGTTTTTGAGAGTAGGATACTGGCTTCCCTTTGACTGAAAGAGATCGACTTGGACTTCGCGGCCTGCTTCCACCTCGCATTATATCATTCGAGCAACAATATGATCGTTTTAGTGAGTATTTCCTCCTAATCACCTACTTTTTATTTTTAATGCATGTGATGTTGATAAAAATATACATACGAGGATATGTTAATTGAAGTTTGAATAAAATGGAGTCCACAAATGGCAAGAATTTTCAATCTTCACACATTTGGTTAGAAAACTCAAAATAAGATGATTTTTTTTTCGAATGTTGAGGATGATCATCATATTGGAGTGACCATCATCATACAAATCAATTCTTAAAAATGTAACCCTATGAGAGGGGAACATAATTGTAAAGAGTGTCACAATAACTTGCTTGGTTGAAATATTTTTATATATGTGTTCTCGACAGGTCTGTTGTTTTGACATTCATGAGAACTTTTATATGCATTGTACACATGTGTTGGGAATGGTCCCAAACCCATTAGTCCCACATCAAAGGGAAAGCTAATTCAAGTCTTGAATATCAAGTGAGGTATTTCCTTAAGTTGCATAGAGGCTTTTTAATAAAATCCCACACCCAAGGCACATGTTAGGAAGGCTTGATTGGTACAATATCGGTGCATGGTGGGGATTTGCTCTTGACCCCCAACAAGTGGTATCAGGGTGGGTGCCGCACACATTGTTCCTTACGCTCCGGTGATTCTCGAAGTGTAGCAGTGAGTTCCCTGAGAGTTGCAACAAATTGTAGAGCGTAGGAAAACCGCAATCGACGTTGATGGTAGACGAGTGGTAACTAATGGCGTTTGGTCCAAGATGGAGATTGTTGGGATTGTCCCAAACCCATTAGTCCCACCGCAAAGAGAAAACTAATCTAAGTTTGCACAGAGGCCTTTTGAGATAAAACTCCACATGCAAGCCCCATGTTAAGAAGGCCCAATTGGGTGGTTAAGTTGGAGTGCATATTGGGGGGTTGGGGGGGGGGGGGGGGGGGGGGCACCAAAAAAACCCTCTCCGGCTAGCTTAAGACTGGACAGACTAACACACATTTATGATGCTTATTTGTTTTCAGAAAATTTTATTTATAAGAAACATTTTATGATTGATTTCACTCTTTTTGTTTTTGAAATTCAGTGGAATCGTATAGATCTCTGGTGAAAAATACTTTCAATCAACCGGAAAATGTTGTCTCTTTAGCAAAATGGAGGATCTTAAACAGACTGCATGATCGAAATGAAACTTTATACTACAGAGTAAGTTGGAAGCTTTTAACTATGTTAACCATTTTGTTATTTTGATAATCTTACATAATGCTATCACTGGTTTACACAGGTCCTCATCGATAATATCCAAGACTTCGCTCCAATAATATACACTCCAACTGTGGGATTAGTTTGTCAAAACTATGGAGGATTGTTTAGACGGCCACGTGGGATGTATTTTAGTGCAAAGGATAAAGGAGAGATGATGTCGATGATATATAACTGGCCATCTCAAAAGGTATTTTGAGTATACCTGAAAGCTACATCGAAGATTCTTTTTTGATATACTATCTATTTGTGTGTTACAACATTCTTTTGGGAACTGAACAAAATACTTGCATAGTTATCTCTATACTCAATGCTTGTTGATTTCTGAATTTTGTTGGTAGTCATATATTTTCCTACCTTTTTCTGTGCTCCTTCCATGATCAATAAGTTTCTTTCTGTCTTGGGGGAATAATGATTGCTCCTGTGACTGAGAGGAAGAGCTAGAGACAATGCAATACTTAATTTTCACTATTTTCTGTAATGTATATGTCATAAATCAGTTTCACAAACAGACACCAACTTGCACGCGAGTTTTGTTGATTCGCTCACTGGTTTACTTTTTAGTTCAACTGGATAGTAGCTGAAAGTTCCATTCATTCCTCAAAAAATCTTGAAACAACAATTTTCTTTATTAGAAGTTTCGATTATTATTATTTATTTATTTTGGTAATTGCCATGATAATCATCAGCCTTTCCAAAAATCTGTCCTCTTCTAATCTTCTACTGCCTTAACTTAAGGACCAGCTGCCAACATACGAAATTGTCTTGAAGTCATCTACACAATGTTGTAAATGAGAAAATGCACTTTTGAGTTAAAAACTTGCCATTTGTGCCTGTTTCATTGTTATCCCCAGATTCTCTGGTTGGGTTATTTCAATTTCCTAGATTTGAAGCCTCAGTAACCTCTTCCTTGCAGTCTAAAAAGCCAGTCCCCAGAGGAGCATAAACAAAGCGAGCAAGGCTTAAGAGTTCACCTGCCTATGGTATCGAGTGTAACAAAGAAATATTATTGATTAGGATTTAGATGTATTTGACAATTGAGATTCAGTGATTTGGTGATAGGCAGTTCCATGATTTGTAGGATATGGAGTGTTTTAATCTTAATGAAAAGCTGTGTCAGTACAAAGCATTACACATATTTCAATCATCTACTGTATGATGAACAAATATGTGTTAGTGATTTCTTTGTCATGTGTATGCTGTATAGATTGTTTAATTAGTTGATTGATCAAGTAGAAAGAAAAACCACTGTTTAAGGGGAATATGAATGGTTAACAATGTAAAAACCAAATATATCTCTGATTTTGAGCTTGCTAGGAGTGTCACATTTCACTCTGGTGAAGGGATATTTAATTTGCGGTTTTGAATTTCCCCCTTGTATATGAAGATGTTAAGTTCCATATTCACACAGCTAAACATTCTGAGTTCCATGGTATGGGTATGTTTCTATTTTGTGTCACAGACTGCTTCTTTCACTGCAGGTAGACATGATAGTGCTGACTGATGGCAGTCGCATTCTTGGTCTTGGTGACCTTGGAGTTCAAGGAATTGGAATACCAATTGGAAAACTCGATATGTATGTTGCTGCTGCAGGCATCAATCCACAGAAAGTATGCATTTCCCGCTTTCGTCACTCTCTTCCTTTTACATTTCTAAGCTTGTGCTTGAGCTAATCTTCTAATGTTAACTTATCAACCATATTTTGAATATTACTTTTTTCAGAACTGAATTTAATAAGTTCAATTGGCTCATCCAAGATTTCTCGTCCTGGTTTATTACTGGTAAAAACTAAACTATTGAGAGGGAGGAAGAGAAAGAAAGGAACCGTCAGCTCTACCAGAGCGTAAGAGTGAATATGAAAAACGATAAATGCAAAGGAGATGAACAGTTTCTTCGAGACCTTCAAGTGTGATATCCAAAACAATTAGTTGATTCACAATGGAAAATTGCATCATCAATGTTGAAACAAGAATCAAGAAGTAGAAAATTTTCGTATCACCAACTAAACGTACCAATAGCTACATATGACTATATGCTCTGAAGAATGCATCACATGGTGCAAGGCCATACAGATCATAAACTTGGAATATGAAATGCTTTCCCTTTTCCTTGAGCATAGTGTAATACTTTGTTACAAGTTTGTCTCAGGTTTTTTGTGATCTGCTGAAATTTTTTTCATGGTTAAAGCCAATACCCAAAAATGGAAGTAGAATAGTTTCATAAGATTTCTAGATCTTGAGAAAGACTTGCTCTTAAAACAACTTGTATGTATTTTTTACTGGTTACTCTTTGATTTATCGCCTGACTGGTTGATTAATTGGAATTCCATGTCATCCAGATACTTCCAGTTATGCTTGATGTCGGTACCAGCAATCAAAAGCTTCTTGAAGATCGTCTTTGTGAGTGTAGATGACTATTCTTTTTTAGTGTTATATTCTTGATATTATATGGGTTACAAACATTATATTTCTTACGATTCATAATCATGTGAATCCTAGTCAAATTAATGTTGGCTGTTGGCCTATTACTGAATACACCACTCTGGATTACAAACGTAATACTGAATGTTGCCCTTAATGAGGGAACGCTTGTCTTTTCACTGGCATTTTGATCCAACTGGACTCTACTGGCCATTATTTCATGTAGTCTAGTTTTCTGGTTGCCAACCTGTTCTTTGCATCAAGTAAGCTTCGTGCTCTTGTGTGAATTTCAGACTTAGGATTGCGACAACCTAGGCTGGAAGGAGAAGAATATTTATCAATTGTTGATGAATTCATGGAAGCCGTGTTCACACGCTGGCCCAAAGCTATTGTACAAGTAAGTATCTTACATAATATTATTTTATTTATTAACTTTGTTTATAATATCTCCAGTGACATGATTTTCTTGACAACATTAACAGTTTGAAGATTTTCAAATGAAGTGGGCGTTTGAAACTCTACATCGGTACCGTAAAAGGTTTTGCATGTTCAATGATGACATACAGGTGGGAGTCCCTATCATGTATTGAAATTTTTATATTTTGCTTGTGTAGTGATGTGCTTTCAACATTGAACCCATAAATGATTCATTGGAAGACTCGAGAAATGATTTGAGAATTATTGTCCAAAAGAAATTAGTTAACTACCTTATGATGGACTTGTCATTATTGTGCCGGTGTTTTGGTGTCTAACAGGGAACTGCTGGTGTTGCACTTGCTGGTTTACTAGGAGCTGTTAGAGCACAGGGTCGACCATTAAGTGATTTTGTAAAACAAAAGATAGTTGTTGTTGGAGCTGGAAGGTACTAAATTTACCAAAATGGGTTGTTTCTTTGTAACTCTGTACGTGATAAAGTTTTGGAATAATGTAATACTTCCCTAGATCCTGCCATTGCTATTAGTGTCTTTACACTGCTTTCTGATGCTTTGTCTTAATATACAGTGCAGGGATCGGCGTCCTTAACACGGCCAAGCAGGCTGTTTCAAGGATGTCTGGAAATGATGACTTGTCAAAACACAACCCATTCTGGCTACTTGATAAAGATGTGTGGTTCTGCCCTTGTCAGTCATGTTCTGGTGATTAAGCATTTAGCTAATCTAGTATATCCTCTATTTTAGTAATAGTATATATACATCGAATTAATTTTACAGAAATTTCCAGAAAAAAAAAAGATTTAAAAGTAGTACCCCATCACAACTCGTCAAAGTTCATTTAACCAATAATATACACTATCAATAGCCATGTTATTTACATAAATATGTATAGAAGCCACCCTTAAGTTTTCACTATTTCATACTTGCATGCCTAATCATCATCAACAATTGAAAAACTACAAGCGTTCTCTCCATCCTCTCCCGTGGAGACTACCTCAAAAACAAGAGAGGGACGGCCCCCAGCCCTAAACCTACGTCTGCGCCACCTAGTCCTAAATCTCGCTCAGACCTAGATGATAACAATGGTGGCGAAAATACATCTGCCTGGGCAGACGACAAGGATACATCGACCACTCAGAACACGCAACTGCCTACAGGACGCATGATGATGAACTGGGCATCTCTTTTCGCTCCAAGCAATAAAGAGGATACTCACCTACAATACATCCCACCTTCTGTAGTGGATGGCCACAGCCAGGTTCACATTAAACTTGCAGATCATGACAAGCAACTTCTCGAATGCGAGCGATACCTTATAGGCAATTTCGTAGGTAAACGATTGGCCTATGGCTTTGTTAAGGACAGACTCAAGAGATTCTGGGGATTGAAGGGTGACTTCGAGATGTCACTATATGGGGAGCGTGCTTTTGTCTTCCAGTTCATGAACGAAGATGATAGGCTGACGGCTCTACAACATGGACCTGTCCACATCGCTAGCCGGCTCTTCATTGTGCGACCATGGCAACCTTACTTGGAAGAAAATGTTGAGGTACTCAACTCTGTTCCTGTTTGGGTGAATCTAAGGAAGGTGCCCTTATTCCTTTGGAGTACCGCTGGACTCCAATCGATTGCAAGTGCTGTGGGGATTCCAATCATGCTTGATAAGGCAACCACAAACAAAACTAGGCTTTCCTATGCTAGGATATGCGTAGAGATATGCGTGACGAGTAAGTTCCCTAGCACCATTCCAGTGGTCATCGATGATGGACGAACAATCAACGTCGAGGTCGAATACCCCTGGAAACCTGTTAAGTGCAGTCAATGCATGGGGTTCGGTCATTCTATAGCTGCTTGTCCCCAAACTATAAAAGGGCAGCCTAAGACTACACATGTGTGGAGGGCCAAAGCAGCACAAGGGCCTGCTACCACTGATGCTGATGACGGGTGGACTATACCGAAATCAAGACACTTTCAAACCGAAGACTACTTCGGCAGAACAGCCACATACAAACCTTGCTCCAAATTTCCAGCAACAAGTGGAGCAAACTATCAATAACACCGTAGTTGCTATCATAGATGCACAAAGCCCAGCAAAACCCAAGGGGGTGACCATTGCTACTAGCAGGGCCGAGACCACAGGGGACGCGAATAATGCCCAAAGCAAAGCGATTGTGCTGCATGAGGCTGAACAAACAGGTACACGGGGTGAAGACCCCGCCCATGCCACTACGCAGATTGCTGCAGGAAGTACTCTAGTGACTAGTGTCATGCAAGAACTGCAGAGTTGGAATCAGCAAATAGATGTTGTTGATACGACTACGGAGCAGCAGCTCAAAGAGCAGCAGAGTTTGGTTGCTGTTGTTAAGGAGCAACACTTAAAAGAATTCAGGGATGATTGTAGGGATGCAGGTTACTCACCCAATGGGATTGAAACGACGATTCAGGCTGCGGATTCAGACGTTGAAGTAGAAGCAGAGCCAGGTCTGTCCACCCCCATATCTACCTCAGAGGAAAACCCAATGCAAGTAGTGGAGGTGCTTCGCGCAATCGCTGGTATAAGAGGACTTGGGGAAGATCCCACAACGCTCATGGATTGCCTAACACCCCAAGATGTTAAGGGTCTGCATTCAGCAATTGCAAAAATAGGCAAGGATGCATTGGTCGCTGAAATTTAAACTTCACTTGAAGAGGAAGTAGCAAAGGTGGGGCAAAACACTAATGAAGAAGAACGTGAGGTTACCACAATCTAGTCTCCCACGGCATATGTTCCTCGAAGGTCCTCTCGAAGCAAGAAGACAAATCCTAAATTCAGGTAACTGATGATGATACTACAAGTAGAATGCAACTGCTTATTAGCACCTTGTATGGATGCTAGATTAGTGCTAGCATTTAATGGTTTTTTTATCATGATTCAATGTGGCTCGTATCCTTACGCCGACTTCTCATACATCCTAGGGCCCACATTAGGTATACCTCACGTCATGAGAGTGATTAAAGGATTGATTGGTACTTATGAGGAAGAAAAGTTATGGCAGGTCTATCATGCAACTACCTTAGTAGCATAACACTTTGCAGGGTTACACCCCAACTTGGAGACCGTGATTCTAGAACTAATTAGGTTCTTTGTTGAAGATTTGAAGAAAGTTTTTTGTCCTGTGGACGCTGTCACGAGTGAACGTATGAGTGATTGTAAACTTTATCATCCTCTTTTTTCATTTCTAAGGTTCGGGGATCCTAAATAACCCCGCTCGCTTTCCAAAAAAAAAAAAATCAAATCTCAAGATTCTCAACCATGCACTCTTATTGTGCATTTCTTGAGGGTAAGACATAAAGGGCAACATTAAGTCCCAACCATTAGTAAGTTTATATATAAACTTATCTTGGTATGTATTATCTTTTTTTATTGAGCTTGTTGTTTAGGAAAGCTTTTCTATTTAATTTCAATGGGCTACTAGCAGATTAGCGGGTATACACTTGAGATAGGTTGTGGATGCAGGTGCAGATTTTTTGTAATTTTTATTCTTTTCTTTCCTTTTGAGAGATAATCGCGTGCAAAAACATCCAATGACTAAATTAAGCCTCGTTTGCCTGTGACAAGAGACTACCCATGTCCTTACAAGCATCCACCAGGCCTATGCTGGTTTGTGTGTAACAGTAACAGCAAAATCATAAACCTGCTATTAGATAGATTGCCTTCTGAAAGAAATTTCCTATAAATGATCGGATCGGATGGTTGAGATTAAGTATCTTCATTTAAATTAGGCATCTTATTATTTTGAAACTGTTTGTTGCAGCATCTGAGAGGCGTATATAATTATATTTGATTTAGATTACATTTAATAATCCAGCAGTTTTGGGCATGTGTGCTTGATAAAATTTGTTTGGGTGCAGGGACTTGTTACTAAAGACAGAAAGAATATTGATCCAGCAGCTGCACCCTTTGCTAGAGGCTTTGGTCCAGGAGAAGTTGAGGGCCTCAAGGAAGGGGCTAGTCTCCTTGAAGTGGTAATCCTAAAAAAGAACTACCTCTGATTTTGTTAATGTTAGTTTGTTATTGAAGATCTGAAGAGGACAATGCAATTTAATGTGTATATTAATAGTTTAGTGCATATTCTTATTGTTTTATGTTGCTTCACCTTTCGTCAGTGTGACTAAACAACTTGGCTTCAGCCATCATATTTCTTAGTTAGGTCTCACATTTTAGTGAGAATTCTATACTTTTTCTCAGATTTTCACATTTTTCAGGTTAAAAAGGTGAAGCCCCATGTGCTTCTTGGTCTTTCAGGAGTTGGCGGCATCTTCAATGAAGAGGCGAGTCTATATATCCTTCTGTAATGTACTTCTGCTGTTGGGTGGAAAATTGAACTGTATCATCAGTTTTTGTCTGAGCCGAATTCACAGCAATGCATCTTCTTGATAAACAATGTTTTTTCTATTCTTTTATTATTATTATTATTATTATTTATGTTATTTTCTTCTTATTTATAATGTTTTGAGGATTAAATATATTGTGTGGTTGTCACCTTTTGGGTATGTTTAGTTCATTAAGGACATCACACATAGTACCCGCTGCTTTGATGCGACAATGTGCTTATGCCACAAGATACATAAATGCCCATTTCTAAAACTATGAATTTGATTTTTGTATATGCATCTTAATGTGATTAAATTCGTATTGTTTGACCTTAGCATGCGGAACCAGATTCCACTTGCTATGCAATGCTTAAATAGACTAAACTTATACCTGACATCTTTCTTTTTAACGCCAACTGAGTTGAATCACTTACTCGTATCTGGTTTATTAAGCAGGTACTTAGGGCCATGCGGGATTCAGATTCCACTAGACCTGCCATATTTGCTATGTCAAATCCAACAGCGAATGGTAAGCTCTTTCTGAGCTCCTCTCTTTTGTAGAAGTCATATACTAATTCTACTGACCCCTGCGTTTCTGTTTTGTCTTGTGGAACAGCTGAATGCACAGCTGCTGATGCATTCAAATATGCGGGAGAGAACATAGTTTTTGCAAGTGGGAGCCCATTTGAAAACGTTAAACTAGGTTGGGACTTCATTTTCTAGTGGTACTTGTTTGCATTTCAGCACTATACTGCCCCATTTTGGAAAAAGCAACTGATGTGCAATACAAACTTGTTTTTTGGAAAGTAGTGCGATAGAAACTTGATAATGAAACAATCGCAAGAATTACAAATGCATTGGTTAACTGTTTTCTTTATGCAGCGAGTGGAAAAATTGGTCACGTTAATCAAGCAAATAACATGTACTTGTTTCCTGGGTACGTCCTAAATCATTATGTTTATTTAATATTTCAAACACTGGAGCAAGAATATCCTATATGAGAGATGTTATATATTATTCAGGATTGGTCTGGGAGCTCTTCTCTCCGGTGCTCGTCTTATTTCAGATGGGATGCTCCAATCTGCTGCTGAATGGTAAGAACATTTTGAACACTTAAAGTTAATTTATTAACTAGCTAAACAGACAAAAAAGCAAATCTTCCAATTTTATGTCTATGATCATATCATTCAGTTCTAACTTGGTTCTTTTATAGCCTTGCATCCTACATGACAGATGAACAAGTTCAGAATGGTATCCTGTATCCATCTATTTCAAGGTAATATATTAAACTTAATGAAACAAAAGCATACTTCTAGATCCCTTTCAAATACTTCTCTAGTAGCTAGTGTATGTATCAAATTTGAAGTTATATGCTTCAAGACAGTAGCGTACACTTTAGGTATGTTTTGACTTGCCAATGCTATGATTGTGCTGCTAATGCATTTGTGGCCTCTTCTGTCCAATACGTTTGAAAGATGATTACTGCCAGGCCGTATTTCATTGCTGTATTTTCATTTTGAAAACATGTAAAAAAAAGCAAGACATTTTAGTAGGTGTTCTGATGAAACTGATGATTGTCGTGGACTAGTGGGTCCTAATTTATGTTAAACCATGCAGTATACGGCATATTACAACAGAAGTTGGTGCAGCTGTTGTTCGTGAGGCAGTTGCAGAAGAACTAGCAGAAGGGCATTGTGAAGTTGGACCGAAGGAGCTCTTGCACATGTCAAAGGTATATAGATCAGTTGCTTGCTTCCGTTCTGTGAACTCAGCTGTACTCAGTTTAGTTAGTGACTATTAGATTTACTTATTTAAATTTATTTACTTTCTTATAGGAGGAAACATTGGAATACATAGCTCGCAATATGTGGTTCCCTATTTACAGCCCCCTTGTTCATGAGAAATGACTTCCTTCCCCAGCATCTATTTGAATACATTTATCCGCGAGCAAATGTATGCACTTATGTCAGACTTATATTTGGAGAAGAATGGAGGATTTTTTGTATTGGAATGACATGAGACCTTGTATTTATTTAATGATGCAAATTTTACACAAAATTTAGGAAATCTGATTTGTTTATCAAAGGTAGAAGACGAACTCCATTATCTCCTCTCACCAATGGGTTCTTGTGCCCTTAAACACTGATTTGTAACTCAAAGTTCATGGTGTAGACGAATAAATAAATGAAGACCTTCTTGACTTCTCCAATCAAAACACAATTCGACGGTATGACCGAAAACTCCATTGTTAGCACCCACAATTCCTTCTTTTCTGACTTTGTTTTAGGGCAGTCATCCAATTAAATTTGTGTCTCAATTGAATTGAATCAATTGGCAATTGGGATTGAGATAAATCAATTGGCAAATAGGGTTGGGATGAGACCCAAAGACATAGTTATTTATAAAGTAATAGCTATTTTGAAAACCTAGAAACATTTTTTCAAGAAACCTATACTTTCAATCAAGCTCTTTATAAAATACTGATAATAAATCCACAAAAAATTAGTACTGTTTACATCTTCTTCAATAAACCAAAAAGAAAGCTAGGATATAATTAAAAAGAAATATTAGATAATATTATAAGAATTGCAGAAGAAACTCAAGTTTTAGGAGAAAATCCTATAAAGTATTGGTCTCGAAATACATATAACACATACTCCATTAGATATAGAATAATTCTCTATATAAATAAAAGAATTGTTACATTTAGGAGTCATAAGACATACTAATAATAGGAAAAATAAGAATGATTATAAATTATAAACGTTTAAATGATAACACTTAAGATGATCAATATTTAATACCCAATAAAGAACAATTGATAAATTGCATCCAAGGAAACTCTATATTTAATAAATTTGACTGTAAAAGTGGTTTTTGGCAAGCAACGATGGAAGAGCAGGATATTCCATGGACTGCTTTTACATGCCCTGAAGGACACTATGAATGGTTAGTAATGCCATTTGGATTAAAAAATGCCCCTTCTGTATTTCAAAGAAAAATGGATTATAAAACTTTTGTTCTTGTTTACATTGATGATATATAAGTCTTCTCTAAAGATCTTGAATCTCATTATGATCATTTAATTTTGGTTTTTAACGAATTCGTTAATTATGGACTTATCATCTCTAAAAAGAAAATGGAACTTTGTAAAACTTATATAGACTTTTTAGGTATGAAAATAGGAAATTGAGAGATTCAATTACAATAACATATTGTTAAAAAGATATTAGAATACCCTAATAAAATTGAAAACACAAAACAATTACAATCTTTCCTAGGAACAATTAATTATTGCCGAAATTATATTAAAGATCTTAGTAAAATGATATGACCACTTTATTGTAAAACAACACCTAATGGAGAAAAAATAATTACTAATTAATACTGAAGACATAAAGATAGTGCAAAAAATAAAAGAAATTTGCCAAAACTTACCCACTCTTGCCTTACCTTTACAATCAGATTATAAAATCATAGAAACTTATGCACGTGAAGAAGGATGGGGAGCGATGCTTTTAGCCAAATCAAATGAAATAACTCAAGAAATGAAGAAAAAAATATGTGGTTATACTTCAGGAAAATATAAAGAACAAGGATTAACATCTTTAGATTATGAAATATTAAGAGTTATAAATGCTTAAGATCGTTTTAAACTATATTTAGATAAATCATTTACTGTTCGCACTGATTGTGAAGCCATAGTATAATTCTATAATAAAAGTAATGATAAAAAGAATAAATTCTAAAAGATGAATTAACTTTTTTAAACAATGTAGCTGGAAATGGTTATAAAGCAAAAATTGAACACAAAATGTGAAAATAATTAACTTTTTTATACAATGTAGCTGGAAATGGTTACAAAGCAAAAATTGAACACATAAAATGTGAAAATAATAGTATAGCGGATGCGTTATCAAGATCCGTATACTTTGTACTTGACGAAAATGACATTTGTTACATATAGACACCAAAAGAATTGGTTGAAACAATGGAATGTCAGTTCGGACAATACGCCTTGCTATTAAAAAGCATGCACAACCTTGTGACATTCTGACAAATAACCTAGATAAACCTAGATATAATGCAAGTATGCCTTCTTGAGAACCTCCAATCTTCAAAATTTCATCAAGAAAAATTTAATTCAGTTTTTAAAGCTTTACCATATTATTTTCAAAAAATTCAATCAAAACCACTTTCAAAAGGATTTTCTTTTTATTCAGTAATAAAAGGAAAAATTCCAAAAGTATACACTCATTGGGCTAAAGTTTTTGAACAAATTAATGAATATCCTAATCCTAAATATAAAGGTTTTTATGAAATGCAACTTACATTAAACTATTGTAGGGAGAATTTGGGTTTAAATTACTATATTTCATCAAAAGCCTTAGAATATCAAAAAGAGATACATGATTCAAGAAGAAAAGGAAAAGAAATTATTAAATATGAATCAACTGACTCTACATGTTCAAAATGTGTTTCCAGACAAAAAGAAGTTCAAAGATTACAATCTAGGGTTGAAATTCTTGAAAGAGAATTTACCAGCTCGAACTTGAAGTTACAGACAAAAGAATTGACGAAAAAAACCTATCTTAACTGGCTTAAAGTTAAGACTAGTCCGCAGCAAACGGCTGGCGGTAAAGACACAACAAATCCGTTGATGACTAGTAATTTGCCAAAATTACAGAAGTTATTTCTTCCACTATAAGTGAAGAACATTCCATATATAAACCTGAAAATCTACCTATAACAGATTTACAAGCCAAGGCAAAATTCTTTACTCATACCTTTCTGTCTCCATTACTTTATTCACTACAGTCATATATCTTTGATTTATCTAGCAAAAAAGAAAAAAGATATTCAGACATTTATCTTTGAATGATTATCTCAATATGATCAAAACCGAAATAACCATCGTGGTCTATTTATCACATGGGACAACTTAAACCTCAAAAATCCAACTCATTGCCAAAATATTGATCAATATTGTGATAATACACCTATTTCTAGGATTGAATGTCGATGTCAGTTAATATATTCTATACCCAAAGCCAATATAATGACGAGTCTTTTTTATCCTCCTGTTCTTCATTTCAAAGATGAAATAATTACCCTTATTGTCCAAAAACTATTAGACTATGGTCATCTTGGTCAAGTCATATTCACAGAGCTTTCTCAAACTGAAAGTTTTGGAGAAAAATTGTTATGGTTGTTTTAGGATCTATGAGGGAAAACCAACATAAAGTTGAAATGTATGTTACTAGTAAACCTCAAGAATTCAACAAAGAAATCACCTATCCTGCTCAACATAGAATCCATATTATTCCTAAAAATCGAACCAACATGATCCTACGAGATACTATACCATGGCTCTGTTCTAAACCAATTCCTATACAGATAGAGCATTGGTCTTCATATTTGGTGGCTTCTACTATACAAACTGATTGGCGACACATCAAAGGAAGTTTAATTGCTACTGAATACTACATTCTCCGAACTGAAAAATAAAAGTCAGAACGTTTGAAAAGGCTAGCTGACATGGAAGACTATTATTATCACAATAGCTCAGATAATGATTTCGACAAATGTGTCGATTGCAGACCAAAAGTGCCCGCGCACATGTCGGGTGACAAAAAAAGGTACATTCCATTGTTGCAAGAATCTCATGACTTTCGTCGTGTTTCTCTACTACTGCAAGAATATCTTCAGCTATATCTTATCTTTTGCAAGAATCTTATCGTCATACGGACTCCTTTCAACGTGTCCCACTTTCTTCCATTCCTGTTTTGCAAGGACAACGATCATTGATGTATTTTCTTCTTAGCTATGTACAAGGAACTCGAATAATTGAGATCCTCGTCTTCCACTATATAAGGGGATGAGCACTCAACTCTGAAGGCATTGAAAAAACTTGAGAGAAAACACGAGAGAACAAGAAAAGCTTCAAAATATCGTTCATTTCTTTGTAATCTTTCTTTCCTTATGTATAATAGTATTGTAAGCCGAAACTGAAGAATAAAGTTGTAATCTTTCCTTGTAACCAAGCTTCTCTATACAAGTAAGTTTTTTACATTTTCGGGGAACCCGAAAGGGAACCCCCTGTTTATTATATGTTTTACATATATATCTAAGTTATAATATATTATTTATGCCAATGAATGGTTTTGTTTAAAAACTTTTGATTCTTTCAAATCTGCCCTACTGATTTCTATATTTGATATTTAAAGCCTTTTAGTCTTAGTTTTGAGAAAAAATTGATTCTCATGACAGTTGAGTAAGCCTGTTTGACTAAGTACCGTTTTGTTGCTATTGAGCTTTTGGGAAGAAGTCTATAAAGGGATTAACATGTCATCTCGAATTTAATCTTAATTAAGACTGTTTGCACGCTTTAAGGTAAAATATTTTAAATCTAAGGGATGTGGAAAGATCGAAGATTAAGTCTTATGAAACACCAAAAAATCCCTTTAGTAAGCCTTTTATATATCGGCATTATAGTAAAAGACAAATATCTTGTACACGTGAACATCAACAGATAAAATTAGACTTAATTAACCATGAATCGTGGAAAAAAGTTGAAGCAAAATATCTAAGTTTAATTCATATGGGTATAATAATAGTTGGAATTAAGGGTTTGCATCGATCCAACTTAGGTGCAAAATTGTTTCTATGTTTATATGATGATAGGTTTACAGATATAGAAAAAGGATTATTAGGATCTATTGAATTAGATATGAACAAAAAAGGAGGAATCGTATACTTTGCCCCTGATTATCTTCTTCCAACAAAATTTTTTTATCATAATATTAGAATTGGAATCAAATCTAAAGGATATGATATGAAAAGAGGTGAAATAAATCTATTAATATGCATAGGATTTATAAGAAGATTATCTGAGACCAGTACTATTAAATATCAGCTTGATAATAGCGTTGAATTTATTTATATTAATTGAAAAAGAGAATATCATAATGAATTCAATCAATTCCGAGAATCAGGTGATAATTCATATAATTTTACTAGTATTATAAGAACCTTAATCTTAAGACGAGATCCTTCTATGGGCGATATACAAATACAAAATTATGTTCTGGCTGATCTAGATAAAATACAAATTAAAAATTGGGATTATATTGAACAATTTTGTAATGACTATTTTAGTATTGCTGCAAAAATTGGAAAAATATTAGATCCTAAGATAGGAGAAAAATATTTCAGAAAACTTCTTGGACATTTAGGAGAAGAAATAATTCAATAATGAAATAAATTACTAGATAAAAGAAATGGAAGTTTAGGAGCTATAATACAACATACTTATCAAATCTAAAGTAAAAAGTGTATTTTGGTAGAAGTCCAAAGAAATCTTAAAAATAATCTTATGGGTTTTATAAACGTGTAATTTATACTCCTCAAGTCTATAAAAAAAGAAAAGAACAAAATAAAAAAGAAAACAATAAGTAATAAAAATCTATATAAAAGAAAATACATTAAAAAATCAAGAATATTTAAAAGAAAAAAAATAAGTATGTTAAAAAACCATCTCCGAGTAAATGCAAATGTTATATCTGTGGAGATGAAAAACATCTAGCTAATAGATGTCCTCAAAAAATATAAAGAGAGTAACTCTCACATTCATTTTATAGAAGACCTAGAAGAAGTTATTGTTCGTATAGATGACAATGATGATGACTGATGATGAATCTAGTAATGATGAAATAGAAAGTTATATGTTAAATGACGACGAATGTAACCATGAATGGCTTTCTAAATTAGGATTTGATAAACAAAAATGCAATCATTGTATAAGATATCCTAGTATTGAATATAGATATCAATGTAAAAATTGTAAAACTGAAGTATGTAAACGGTGTCTAAAAGAAAAATACAATATAGATCCAAAACAAACATATATTGGTGCTAACACTTCAAAAGACATTGAACTACAAAGATATAAAATGTTTTCAGAGCAATCCCAACATTAGAATGTTTTCTTAAAAGAAAAATATTTATTTGAACTTGAAAAAACAAAACATGAACTCAATATCGTAATAAACAATCTTAAAAATGAAGTAACATGTTTAAGAAATCAAATAAAAACTTAGAATCAAACGACAAAAATCTAGAACAAACACAAAAATTAAAAGTCAGATTATGATATGGTAGAAACATTGGTTTCTCAAGATTGACACATACCACCATTTTTTCTACCTTAGATCCCGCTATAATGATTATACCATCTACAAATTTACCAAGGAGGGGGTATTCAATTCGGGATTTGAATGAATTCTAAAGGATTTTAAATCTCGTGGATTTTAAAAAATTTCAAAGGATTTGACATATCCACTGGATTTAGATGGATTTTAAATGATTGGATTTTGTAGATTTTACAAAGTTTTGTTATGGATTTCTATGGATTCTTATAAATTCAATGGATTCTTATAAATATGTTATTAGTCATATGAAGCAATGAAATAACATCACCTACATTGTTACCCATGCCAACACAAATCATAAAACATCTCTCAAAACAATTGTTTGTATTCCACGAGAATTTTACTTCAAATTAAAAAAAAATCAAATACATTGAAGATGGTCCAAAAGTAATACAAATAACTATTTTCTTTTTTTCTTTTTGAAAATAAAATCAATGCAAATAATTCGCCAATAAAAATAAATAGATAAACCAGAAAAAAAAAATCACCATCTTCATTGCTTATCGTTGACTCCCGACACTCACAACATCTCCCCACATATTTGAAGCTATAATTGCTCTCCATTCATTAGCTTTCTCTCGTTGTTGATCTTGGGTTTAAAAAAGTTCTTCTTCTTCTGACAGTGATGAAGGCTCGTCGTCTTCTTTAATTGGAAATTCATCAGAACGACATTTTTTACGAAAAAAGTTGTATCAGGCTGCTAGCACTAACTCCCCTTGTGTTTTATATGGAAATGGGTTCAATTGAGATTGAGATGGGGGAGTTTGTTGATATTCGTTAGAAAAAACAAGAACCCTATAAGAAGAGAGAGAGAGAGAGGAAGGGGGAGAAAAATAGGGGAAGAAGAGAGAAAACCAATACGACTGTTGCTAAATAACACCATCATTTCTGCTGAAGGACACCACCAACCCCTTTACTTTCTGAAGGACAGTGCCACCTGCTAAAGGATACTATCAATATAAACAAAAACAATCTGAAACTTTCTTCTTATTTTTGCCCTTACGAAGGTTCTGGCAAGTGGGGAACTTCCACTTGCAGGAACCTCCGCAGGGGCAAATGAGAAAAAAAATGGGAGAAAAAGAAAAAAATAGAATAAGAAGAAAAAACAGAGAAAAAGAAAAAGAAATCAGAAGGAAAAAAAAAACAAAAATGAAAAGAAAAAGATAAAATATGAGGAAGAGAATGAGAAGAAAAAGAATAATAATAATAAAAAAGAACAATAACAAATGAGAAGAGGAAGTACGTGTGGTGGTGTAGACAATGGTGGTAGGGTGTGGTGGTGTGGCCGAAAGTTGTGGGGCGAGGTGGTGCTGCTCCTGTGAAGAGAGAAGAGAAAGAGGAGAATGGAAGGTGGTGGTGTCCTTCAACAGATCCAAAAAAAGTGGGTTAGTTGTGTCTTTCAGCGGAAATGGTGGTGTTATTTACCAATGGCCAATACAAATCTGTTGAAATATGAGAGGAAAAAGTTGGATTTGGATCGACTCTTGTTATATATACTTTGCACTCACAAATCCTTCAAAATCCACAACTTTAACAAATCCATTAAAATCCACTACTTATTGAATGCCCCTTGATTTTGATAGACTTTTAAAAAGCATTAATTGAATACCCCTGATTTTGATGGATTTTAAAACAATAATTTAAAATCTGTATTTGAATACCCCTAGATTTACATGTATTATTTAAATTCTTAATTGAATACCCTTGGATTTTAATGGATTTTAAAATCCTTCACAATCCATTAAAATCCGTAATTAAATACCACCCCTTAAATAGTTTACCAGATTTGCTGATAAATTTAGCTAGTAACTTGGAAACAAACATTTTCATAATCAAATTATTTATCAATACAGAACCAACAAATAAAAAATTACATTTTGATATAATAGAAAAGCTAGATTATTTAAAACATATGGTAAAAGAAAGTAAAATTATAGGAAATATAGAATTAAATATATCTCAAAGATTAAATACTATAAAAGATCAAGTTTCTGACTTAGAAGATAGTTTAAGAGAAATAAAAAAATTATTATCTCCTGAAGAAAATATTAGTAAATTAATAAAAGTATTTAAAATGCTAAATATAGAATCTAGTTTACAGGTAAAAAACAAAGTAGGAATTATTATGGAACGTGGAAAACAAATAGTAAATACAAAAAAAATAATAGGAAATCTATTTAACAGATTAAGGAGTAAAACTACAAAATCCTTTGGTAGATTTTCAGGTTTATATAAGGATCGTTCTTCACTTATTGTGGAACAAAGAACTTCTGTAATTTTTGGCAAATTACCAGCCATCAACGGATTTGTTGTGTCTTTACCGCCATCTGTTTGCTGTGGACTAGTCTTAACTTTAAGTAAGTTAAGATAGCTTTTATCCGCCAATTCTTTTGTCTGTACATTCAAGTTAGAGCTGGTCAATTCTCTTTCAAGAATTTCGACACTAGATAGTAATTCTCTGAACTACTTTTTGTCCGGAAACACATTTTGAACATGCAGAGTCAGTTGATTTATATTTAATAATTTATTTTCCTTTTCTTCTTGAATCATGTATCCCTTTTTGATATTATAAGGCTTTTGGTGAAATATAGTAATTTAAACCCAAAATCTCCCTACAATTGTTTAATGCAAATTGCATTTCATAAAAGTCTTTATATTTAGGATTAGGATATCCATTAATCTGTTCAAAAATTTCAGCCCAATGAGTGTATACTCATGAAATTCTTTCTTTTATTACTGAAAAAAATGAAAATCCTTTTGAAAGTAGTTTTGATTGTATTTTTTGAAAATAATATGATAAATCTTTCAAAAGAGAATTAATTTTTTCTTGATGAAATTTTGAAGATTGGAGGTTCTCGAGAAGACATACATGCATTATATCTAGGTTATCAGTTTGAATGTCACAAGGTTGTGCATCATTTTTAACACAAGTCGTATTTGTCCGAATTGACATTCCATTGTTTCAACCAACTCTACTGATGTCTGCATGTAACAAATGCCATTTTCGTTTAGTAAAAAGTATACAGATCTTGATAACGCATCCGTTATACTATTATTTTCACCTTTTATGTGTTCAAAATTTTGCTTTATAACCATTTCCAGCTACACTGTTTTTTAGAATTTATTTATTTATCATTACTTTTTTTATAGAAATTTACTATGGTTTCACAATCAGTGCGAACAGTAAATGATTTATCTAAATATAGTTTAAAATTATCTAGAGCATTTATAACTCCTAATATTTCATAATCTAAAGATGTTAATCATTGTTCTTTATATTTTTCTGAAGTACATAATCACATATTTTTTCTTCATTTCTTGAGCTATATTCATTTGGTTTGGCTAAAAGCACTACTCCCCATCCTTCTTCACATGCATGAGTTTCTATGATTTTATAATCTGATTGTAAACGTAAGGTAAGAGTGGGTAAGTTTTTGCAAATTTCTTTTATTTTTTGCAATATCTCTATGTCTTCAGTATTAAATCTTTTTTCTCCATTAGGTGTTGTTTCACTATAAAGAGGTCATATTATTTCACTAAGATCTTTAATATAATTTCGGCAATAATTAAGTGTTCCTAGGAAATATTGTAATTGTTTTGTGTTTTCAATTTTAGCAAAGTATTCTAATATTTTTTAACAATATGTTCTTGTAATTGAATCTCTCAATTTCCTATTTTCATACCTAAAAAGTTTATATAAGTTTTACCAAGTTCCATTTTCTTTTTAGAGATGATAAGTTCATTTTTTAACGAATTTGTTAAAAACCAAAATTAAATGATCATAATGAGATTCAAGATCTTTAGAGAAGACTAACATATCATCAATGTAAACAAGAACAAAAGTTTTATACTTACTGAAAATAGAATCCATTTTTCTCTGAAATACAGAAGGGGCGTTTTTTTTAATCCAAATGACGTTACTAACCATTCATATTGTCCTTCAGGGCACGTAAAAGCAGTCCATGGAATAACTTGCTCTTTCATCATTACTTGCCAAAAATCACTTTTGCAATCAAATTTACTAAATATAGAGTTTCATTGGATGCAATTTATCAATTGTTTTTTTATTGGGTATTAAATATTGATCATGATAAGTGTTATCATTTAAACGTTTATAATTTATAACCATTATTGTTTTTCCTCTTTTAATTTCTGCATGATTTTTTACCATAAAAAGTTGTATTTCTATGTTTACTATTACTATGTCTCATGACTCCTAAATTTTACAATTCTTTTATTTGTATAGAGAATTCTTCTATATCTAATGGAGTATGTGTTACTGTTCCTGATTTGATGGCCATTTCTGAATTTTTTATTTCTAATCTAGCTAGATACTTATTTCAAGGCCAATATTTTATAGGATTTTCTCCTAAAACTTGACTTTCTTCTGCAGTTCTTATAATATTATCTAATATTTTTTATAATTATATCCTAGCTTTCTTTTTGGTTTATTGAAGAAAATATAATCAGTGCTAATTTTTTGTGGATTTATTATCAGTTTTTTATAAAGAGCTTGATTGAAAGTATGGGTTTATTGAAGATAACAAGGAGTAAGTCTACACGACCAGATCTGGTAGACACTTTTGCGCCATGGTGTTACGCACTGCACGTGCAACTCTGCACATTTGGTCCCTGAAGCGCACAAAGAGCCTTCCCCGAAGACATTCTCTCCATTAGCGACAACACTGTTTGGATGAGGGGATGTGTCGGCGATTTGAGCTGTTCTGTGGATGAGTTGTGCGTTGAGAGAGTCGTTGTTGTTGATGTTGTTGGAGGCTTTGCAGACGATTGGAGACTTGATTGAAGATTTGAGTCTTTGTTGTTGAAGTTTTTTCAAGTGAAGATAAGAAGAAGATGCAGGATGAGAAGGAGTGTGTAATGCCCTGGCGCAAAAGTGTTCACCAGACCTGGCTGTGTAGACTTACTCGACAATAAGTTTGATTTGGGCTTCAAACACTTTGCAACACTCTGGAGCCATGTTTGGGGCCACTTTGGAGTTTTTTTTGACACTTCTACCCCTTCTATAGATGATGTTTGTGGGTGTGTTTTAAAGAGAATGGATAAAAAGTATAAAATAAAATCAAATGTGGCCACCAAGCATGGCTCCCTAAACTTACTCAACACTTTTTCGCCTTTTTAGGAGTCTCAATCAAACATAAATGTCGTACTGCAAAATTAACCATATCAAAATAGAGTTCTTAATTGCTTGAAATCAGAACATATAAACACAAAAATGTCTCAGTTCTATGAACACAAAAAGTTGTGTCAAGAAAATACTTGTTTTAATCTAGATGATTAATTATGCTTCAAGAGTCAGGATGCATGTTGGAAATTCGCAGCATATATATCAAAGAAAATAAACTAAATGTTAGTTATATCTCGAGTTGTGTTTAGGAGC
The DNA here is from genome assembly GCA_963556465.1 of Berberis vulgaris. NCBI lineage: Eukaryota > Viridiplantae > Streptophyta > Magnoliopsida > Ranunculales > Berberidaceae > Berberis > Berberis vulgaris. Next base: position 8,681,057 of record OY747131.1, on the reverse strand, counting down.
TGGAGGCATGTGAAAGAGGTATGTCTAGTTGGTATAAGTTTGAGGGTGCAATCTGAAATGTTACATTAGAGATTGGGGATGAGCGGAGTGGTCTTTTCACTATTTGTGTCAAATTTACATTAGAGATTGGGAAATGCTAAAATGTTTGTAATAGTAAGGCGCAAAACTTAAAAATCCCTAAAAAATCACTCCATAAATTGAATATAACTCTTTATCAAAAAAATAAAAATAAAAATAAATAAATACAACTTAATAGTATTATTACCTAGTAACTACCTACCTTTATTTGTTTTGCGTTCTTACAATCAGACAAGTCAACACAAACACAAATAACAGAAAGAAAACCTCTCTCCATGGTAAGTGTAAAACCATTATTTACATGAACCCTTTTACATTCCCGGCCATGTTTGTAGTTTGGTTTTGGTTTTAAAATAAGGTTTTAAATTTTAAGTATTGGTTGCATGCAACATACAATGTTAAATGAAAATTAATATTAGGATATAAAGTTTCGTACATAATTTTTGTATACATTTATAAAGATTGCACCATATAAGATTAAATAATCAAAATTTATGTGCTCAATTATCTAATTCTACTTTTAAAAAAACGTTAACTGCAAAATAGTCATTTTCTCTTTTTTATATTAACATTAGCTACATGTTTTATACTAACATAAAAAAATATGCATACATTATATCCAAAATATGATACATATAAAAGGTCTATAATACTAAATGGTCTATAATGTTACGGCTATATATCTAACAAATAATACATAATACTAAGCTTGGCCTAACCCACAGGTGATCTCCACTAGGGTTGTCGTGAGCTTCTGGTGCAACCCCAACTGTCGTACCATCCTCTGTGACTGATGTAAAAGCATTAGTTCCTGGAGCTCCACATATCCATTTGAAAGCTCCTGTTATCGCTTCTAGACTCGTACCTCTCATAGTTGTCGTGTTACGTCTTGATCTTCTGTGTTCCTCTCTTATAAAGGAGCTGAAGATCGAAGAAGAATATCATGACAGGCTAGTTAAAAAAAACAACCATATATATGGCCATCATCGGGTCAGGGATGAAGGGAATGCTAGGGAGGCCAGGGATGTCTGGCTATGGAGCGTGGTACGATGGTAGTGGGGAAGGCGTGGAGGGGATACAAGAAAATCTCATCAATGCGGTGGTAGGGAAATAAGGGCCCGTCTCTAATGTCAAGAAAATGGGTGGGCGTGCTAGAGACAATGTGGGGATGAAAATGAGGGTGGCGAAGAGGATGATGAGGAAATTTTGCATAAAAGATTGCACAAACATATTAAAATAAGGTAAGGGCAATATTTTCCTCCATTAGTCACTTCCATTGACCATACCCCTTTCATATTCTCTATCAAAACTACCACAACCAGCAACTCCGCTCCTACAAACAAAAATCATCTTCACACACCACTGCACCTTCACTGTCCACTGAAATCAACCCCAATGGCTGACTAGTTAAGGGAGAAAAGAAGACAAAACTAAATGCAGTGAGAGCTCTAATCGGAGGCACCATAAAAATGGACAAGCAGAAATTACAAATCAATGCACAAAATGGTGACCCTAATGTTGTCTATCAATTCCACAAGTTTGTGTGGAAAGTGAAACATGAAAGAGCAAGATCACCCCAATTACAGAGCAGTTAAAAAGCTTTGCAAGGATAGTAACTTTGAAGGAGGTTCTTCAAAAAATAGCCACATTATCATCTTAGATGATGAAAACTTTGATCTTGAACCTGATTCCGCTCATTGGGAAATACACGCGAAAGGTCGGAATAATACAGTAAAGAGCTGGTGGTTCGCTTGGTTATGCACAAAATGAAAATCCCAATTCTAACATGAAAAATCAGAAAAAGATGGGGGAAAATTTAAAATGGATGAAAAAGATCAAACAAACTTGGAGAATGACAACAATTTCAATGTGACTAATACTATGAAAGTAAGCATGCATTTTTAGGGTTTCAAATGGTGGCTTATCAAAATCCACCACATAACTGATAATCCTCTCCATGCATTTTTTAGGGTTTTCAAGTGCTGGTATCCCATCAAAAGCCACAAAAGAACCCATGGTCATCTCCTGGAATTGTAGGGGAATAGGTTATACCTCTCTAATTAAGAATCTAAGGGACCTAATTCATAAGCACAAACTTGATATGTGTTTTCTCATGGAAACTAACGCCGATGGTACGACAATAAGTAATATTAGAAAGCAACTAAACTTCTCTAATGACGTTTATGTGGACTTTGTAGGACAATCAACTAGACTAGCATTGCTGGGGAGGGAAGGAGTGCATGCAACCCTAACATGTACTTATAAATTCAATATACTTAGTCGAGTATTATAGTACTGAATAATGGCATGCCAATTTTTTGTTATGGGGCCCCAAACCCCATAAATAAACCATGTTTTTAGAATGAATTAGTTGATGTTGGAAGTTCTTTTACGTTTCCCATCGATAGTGATTGGAGATATACATGTTGTACTTAGTCTTGCTGATAAACTAGGGTTAACATTCTTTCTGGCGGAAAAAGTTTAAAATGGTGGTGGCTCTAATGGAAGTTATTGTGGGTGCTTTTAATAACGACTTCTTTTCTTTAAAAATGACTTTGAATGCCTACTTTTCTACAAAGAAGACTATTTAGGTACTATGGTTTAAGAAATGGCCAATAAGTGCTAAATTTTCACTTCTATGACTAACAAGGCTCCATTTTTTAATTGTGGTTAACCAACAAAATAAAATGACAACCTTAGCCATTTTAATCTCTAAAATTAGAATGTGAATATCGAGGCATAAAGCCATATAAATCCCATCTGAACTTTACCACGTATCTCTATGTATATCAATGTTTGGGATTGTCATCTTCATCCCCAGCCCCTCGCTCTTTTCAACACCCACTGCTTATTTTTCCATTGTATTTGGGAACACACCTCTACTAACTACACCTCTCCTTCCTCCAGCTCCTATCTTTTAAGTGAATAGTTAAGGGTTGTTGTTAGCATAAGATTGTAAAATACAATTGATTGTAGAGTTTGAGTTGTGTCTTATGTTGATAATAACAACCAATTGGAAACATAAATAACAAAACGATTCAAATTTTGTAGTTGCTGATTCAATGTTACTGAAAACTAGATTCAAGTTCACGAAACATCAATTAAATCATTTGATATACATAATATGTAAAATAAATTCAGAAATTTGATGAAATTCCCACCTGCAGGGCCTTTTATTGTTTAATTCCATTAAAAATGAAACTCAAGCAATCTTGCTCTTACTTACTGTGTGATTTTAATAGGGGTTTGAAGATGATGATTACATAAACTTATTTAATTATTAAGAAAAAAAAAAAAAAAAAGAAAAGTTATAATTAAGAAGCGAGATGAATATTTTAAGAGCTAAGGGAATTAAGGCATTAAGAAAAAGATGGTAAAGAAGACTTGTGGTTATGAGTTTAGAACGTAACTTGAATATAAAGAAAGGGTTTGGGGAAGAATATATATCACCATTGATGAACACAGAGATGTAGGATAAACTTTTAAATTGATTTGTAATGGCTCGTGACTCGACACTCATATATTATTTAGGGATTATAAATTTATAAATGAAGATTGTCCATTTAGTTTGGTGGTTAACCATATTTAAAAAATTGAACCTTAACCGTCATAAAAATGAAAATTAGTGCTTACAAGCATTTCAGATTTCAGGAACTATAGTAAAATAAATGGTCTCTTTGTTATGTAGAAAAGTAGGCCTTTAAAGTCATTTTTCGTTTGATTTTCGATGCTCAACGTATCGTGGCACCCATTTTGGATGTAGTCTGATTTGTATTCACCGTTATAACGGCCACCTAGGATTATAATTAATTCGTTTGAAATTCAAAGATCTTTACCGTCAGTCTCTCATCCTTTCCTTCTTTATGTTTTTAAAATGTGAGATTTCTGGTCTCTGTACTTCATTTTCAGAAAATAAAAATGGGAGTGAAAAATCTCTGGGATATCTTGGAATCTTGCAAGAAAACACTTCCACTTCATCATCTTCAGTAAGTTCCACTAAAACCCTCAATTTTTCTTTCCCTAATCTTTCATTCTTTTTGTATAAACCAGTAAAGTTCCAAATTTGAGTGAATGTTTATTGAAAATTTGGGTTTTTTGATAATAGAAACAAAAGGGTATGCATAGATCTCTCGTGTTGGATCGTTCAGCTTCAAAATGTCTGCAAATCTCACTCCACTATAAAGGACAAGGTGTACCTGAGAAGTCTTTTTCACAGGCTTAGAGCCCTTCTAGCCTTGAATTGTAGCCTTATTTTTGTTACTGGTTTGTGTTTCTCCTCTTTTATCTAGTATAATTTTCTGATTATTTGGTGCTGAACTTCTAATGGGTACTTGTATTTTTGCTTGAAAGTGTTGATGGGTATTTTAGTTCTTGTGATATTTACAATTAGGTATCTGTTGTTTCCATGATATCAGTGTTTCTATATCTTAACAATGATCAGTTTTAGAAGTGAAAAGTTCAGATGGAGACTTCTGATGGGTGTTTAGTAATGGTGAACTTTCAAGTAGGGTATTTACAATTGTGATTTGCATGAGATTTTTTGTGATTGACAATTTCAAATTGGGTATTTACAATTGTACGTTAGGGCCCAAGGCCTGCAAGGCTTTAAAACACGCCGTTGCACATGGTACAATATTGTCCGCTTTGGGCTCAATGCTCCCATGACTTTAAAAAGCTTTGTACCAAGGGGATCTGACCTCTCACATCAATAGCACAACCCCTTCCTTCACCCAAGCGATGTGGGACTATAACCCCTCCCTTGGTAGCTTGCTAGCCATAGCCTCCCTCCGCTGGCCGCCAACACAAGGATGTTACATTTTTGTTGTAGTAGGACACATTATTACTGCCGAAGTTTGTTACTTTTTTGGTGAAACACCCCCTATATGCTTTGATAGATTGGATTTGGATTAAAAACAACTTTATTTCCATCTCAATAAACTAAAGGCCTTGGCATCAATGTTTTTAAAAGCGTGGGCTTACGCTTTGGGGTGTGCCTTTGCTGCCTCAAAGGTTTAGGATTATGTTTCAAGGTTAAGGATTATGTTTCAAAGTTCATCAGTAGAGGCTTACACCCTGAGGCCTTCTATTCACTTCAAATGAAGGTGTACGACTTTGTTGTGTGTTATTTTAACATTCTCAATGTTTAGGTTACGAGATAATGAGTGAATTTACATTTTATAAGATATAAATATAAAGCAAACTTCTGTGCTAGACTTAGTTTCGTTTAAGGTCTTGAGGGAGCAAAAAGATAAATCAGGGTCAAGACTGATTTTCCTTTTTTTCCTCAGTCTATGCAGATGCACTTAAGCTTAAAAGATAAGATTCTCCAACAAAGGACAGGCCTGGGAAGAGGAAAAACAAGTACCATATGTCAAGCGATATCCCATTGAATTAACATAATTTTGATCATGTTCCACCGAGCTGGAGATTCAAGCTTTCTACCAGCAAAAATTCTGTTGTTCCTTTTATTTTAGATGATCCAAAGAACAACGAGGAGTCTATTCTTACACTATTTTTTGATAGGAGGAAGGGCTCTCGAATTCCGTTGTTGAAGATCAGTTCCCTGGAGGTGAAACCATGTAGAGAAGGGGCACTGAAGAAATAGGTGGGGAATGAATTCTGCTGCTGATTCACAACGGGCACATATATTGGTGATGATCAAAGCTCTTTTGGCTAGGTTGTCCATGGTTAAGATTTTTCCCTGAGCAATGGTCCAAAGAAAGAAGTTATAGTGAGGAGGAATTTGCTTTTTCCAAAAGAAGGCGTCTCAAAAGAGAATGGAGAATTGAGAAGGGGTTGAAGAGTGATTGGTGATATTAACCTTCAACACTGAATTTACTGGACTTGTGATCCCAGACCCACTTGTCATCTTTTTCCTCAAAGGATACCTTTTTAAGGGTACTCAGAACATCAATCATTATCTCCAGTTCAGAGTCTCTCACCCCCCTTCTCAGAATTGGATCTCAAGAGGATTAGCCATCATTGCGAGTAACAAACTGTGATACAATTCCCTCCTTTCTGTTAAAAAATATCTGCTTATGCTTGTCCTGTAGGGGTTGGTTAGCTGCTCACTTGTCCTTACAGAAGGTAATCCTCAAACCATTTCCAATATGAAGGGAGACATGGGGTTGAAAGTTGAGTTTGGTATACATGATCGCATGCAACAAAGCACACCCATATGACAAATTAGGGTCCCTGTTGTTCCACCCATGAGCTTCCAAACCATACTTTTATGCGATAACAAATCAACATATAGCTGGGTTTTTTTTTTGTGCAAAAATGCCAAGGCTGTTTGCCAAGCAAAGCAATATTAGTATTCCACACTCTTCTGATACGTAGACCCCCTTTATCCTTTGGAAGACATACTGTTTCCAGTTAATAAGATGATATTTGTGACCAACCAAAATTGTTCCAAAAGAAACTCAGGACATATTCTCTCAATTGCTCATGCCACATAAGTTGGAATAGTCACTAGGCAGAGGGAAAATTGGGATGTTCCCCATAGTACTCTTGATCAGAGTGAGGCAACCAGCTTTAGAGAGAACATCCCCTTTGCTCCAAAAGCCTAGAGTGTAATTTCTCGATGATAGGATCTCCTACCTCTTTACTTTTATACTTGTGATCGTGGTGATAAAAAAGAGACCCTGAATGTTGATACTAAAAATAAACCTTGGTGGATTGTGACATCTGTACCTAGGGCTGTTTTTCAAACAGATCAGATCGGAAATAGGGATTCTGATTTCTGTTCCAAAAATATTTGGAACAAAAATTTGTGTCCAATTTCCATTCCAAAATTTTGGAATCACAAAGTTCCAATAATTTTTTTTGAAAATTCTGAAGTTTTTGGATTTTTCAAAAACTTCGGAATTTCATTTTTCAAAATTTTGACGGGTTTTTTGGGAAAAATTTGGAATTGAATTTTCGGAAAATGAGGTTAGACTCAATTAAATTTTTGGAATTTTCAGTTTTCAGATTTTTTTTTGAACTTTTTGTAATTGTTTTTGGAATTTCCACGTCCAATTCCGGAATTCAACATAAAATAACTCAATTCTAGTTAATTTTTTTCAAAAAATTTAGGAATATCACATTTCAGAAACTTCAATTAACAATTTTGTAATTTTCATATAATAATTATGATTTAATTCTTTTTTTTTAATATAGAATACCCCATTTCTAAAAAAAGAATGATTTAATCAAATCTGAAAAATAAAGAGAAAAACTTTATTGGGCATGTTGGGGCTCATAAATTATAATACATTTTCTTATTCAAACATATACTTATGAGTTATAATCATGATTATAATTTTTATTTTATCATTAGGATAAATAAAAGTATATAATTATAACTTACAATACAATATATGATAATTGCATCTTATTTATTTAAGAAAAATTTGAAACAAATAGGAAATTTCGGATCGAAATACTTTGGAATGTAATAACTGAACTATTTCAAAAATTTTCGGATCGGAACACTTTCTACAAGTTTCGGATCAGAACCGGTATTTCAAATAGATTCTAATTCCATTCAAAAAAATATCAGAATTGTCGGAAATCGAAAATTTTAGATTCAGATAGTTTGGATTTTTTTTTTTCCGGTTCAAAATTGATCGCAGTTGAATTCCCAATCCAACTTGCAGGTCTATCTGTTCCTTATACTAAATGCTGATACTAAAAAGAGACGCAGAGCGCAGATTATCAAAGTTCAAAAAAATTCTTTGATGGATTCGTTTTAAGTATAGAAATATAAGGGATGCTTGAAGGTTCATAATTTTAATGTTTAGAAACACTGAATTCGCCCCTCAACACTGGTTATATTCAGAGTGCAGGATCATTGCTTTTTTTTTCAAAATCAAGTCTTAAGTGATATATAATAAGTGTCCAACAAACAGACTACTGTTAAATAATTGTCTTTGCTTAAACTTATGCCACACTTTTATGTTTAAAAACCTTGCTTGGCATTAATAATTATTCCGTTGGATATAGATGCACTTTTGGTGCTAGTTTCAGAAGTATCTGTTGTTTTGTTTTCTACTGTTTATCTTAAATGCACATTTATGGTGTTCTAATGTTAATGGATTCCACATTAACCTTCTGAGCAACATAACATAGTGAACAGAAGAACCAAATTAAGAGAATTATAAAATTTATAATTGCTTTCACTAAATAAACACTTATGACTGCCTGAACCCTAGGACTTAGATGTTTGATGCATAGTAAATAGCTAATGTTTTGCTAAAAGTCAACATGAGATTATACAAATTTTGTCTACATAAACTTCAAGAGGTTACTCCTAAGTCCTTAATGTGACCTACATTGGTTAGTATGATGCGTCTCATAATAAATGTAATCGCAATTCGTGGCTTCTGATGAACTCTTCATCGAGTGCAGGCATTTAAACCACAACTTGTTTTTCCCAAGAAGCATGATCTATGATATTGAATTCACTTTCCATCAAAAGGGAAAAATGTCTGTTATACATACCATGACTTCTCCTTGTAGGTTGATTGTTTTGGGTTGAATGATAACGATTTCTTGAAATTATTGCTTTGAATGATTGATAGTTTTTTGGACTCCTTAATGTAAGTATGCATATATATATATATGCATATGATATCAACATCTGATATTTTAGTTTGTAGATAACATGTTTTTTTTCTAATTCATATAGATGGTTCTATCCCTGCAATCAAGTTGTCTACTTATAGACGTCGCTTGGGGTCAGGTAGCGAGGTAAGCTTAATAAACCAATCCCACCTTCTGGTTTCTCTTGGTATTTTTCTTCAGCTAAGATATCGTTCTAACATTAATTTCACCATCAAAACAGGTTGTTCGAGATGAGACAATCTCACAAAAAGTGTCTTCCCTTCCCAGAAATATGGGTTCTGAGTTTTCATGTATGATAAAAGAAGCCAAAGTCCTTGGCATGGCACTGGGGATACCGTGCTTAGATGGGTAATCCTGCTTTAAAATTTGTATGTTTTTTATTGCTTCCATTGTTTTCCTATAGAGGAAGACTTTTTAAAAGAAGTTGTAGTTGCAAGAGTCATTATAAAATTTTCTTGCATGGGTATTGGTTGTTATTACTCCTTAAGTTATTCTATAAACATAAATGGATTGATAGTGCCAATGTGGAAATTTGCTTTACATTTTATAACAGAAACGTATTGATCACCAGTTGGTATTAAACTCTTCGCACAAAGTGTTTTGTTAAAGTTATTGAATTGGTTTTCTTCTGGTGGCCCTTTAGCTGTAAAGTTTTATGTGGCTAAATCAATTAAGAGTTTGAAGTTATGTTAGATTTACCTTTCCAGAAGTCTAAATTTATGGCTGACTAGGTAATACATTATCTGAAACATTTTAAATGTGGAAGGGTGATGGGAAGCATTTTAAATGTGGAAGGGTGATGGGAAGCATAAGCCTTTTGTATGTGAGATTGTGAGTGAGGCGTAACCATACATAAGGAATTATTATGTTCCTTATATAAAGTATTAAATATAGAATAACATGAAAATTAAACATAGCGAGAAAAGAAGATTTAGCTTATAAGGGAGGTTTGTAAGTTTGATAAACTGAATTATTTTCATGTGTGTACGATTTTTGAACTGAATAATGTTATGTAAACTATTCATTGTAATCTTATAAATGAGGTTTATAAGGTCAAGGTGTGATAAACTGTACCACACGGATTAACATAATTAATATTGATTTTAGGAAAAACGAAAAAGAAGGAAAATGTGGTTCCCAAATATGTAATATATAAAGCCTGTGTAATCTATAATTAACAATTATCTTAACATAAAATATCTCAGCATAGGCCATCTGGTTGTTTTAAAAAAAGAATAGATCTGTTTTCCCTTCATCATTGAAATATTATACTCCTTAAACAGGATCGAGGAAGCAGAAGCGCAGTGTGCATTGTTAAACTCAGAATCGTTATGTGTAAGTGAATGATAAGGGTGAATTTCAATCTCTTTTCATAATTTGATATCCAGCAGAGATTCATTGTTCATGAGAAAGCTACCATCTTCTCCAGGATGGATGTTTTACTGCAGATTCGGACATATTCCTTTTCGGTGCAAAGAGAATATACAGAGATATTGACCTAGGTGAGTGAGTTTACTTGAAAATGTTGAGCATGCTTTTCTAGTTGTTGTATTTTGCCTTGGTGTTTAGAGGTGCAGTGCAAGTTTCTTGTTGTTGTAATTCTAAAATGCTTCTGATGATAATCCAGGGGAAGGTGGCCATGTAGTTTGTTATGAAATGGTAGACATTGAGAGAAAACTTGGGTTTGGAAGAAACTCACTGGTAAGCTTTTGTCTTTTTGGATTACTCAAAGTTCTGCTACCTCTCTTCTAATTTTGACTAGTGGACTGGATGTATGTTGCATGTGCTCGATGTGTTATACCAAGTTCATTGGTCTTAAAATCAATTTTGTAGCCGTGTTAGAGGAATTTTATGTTTGATAACTTTCAATTGAATAAAAAACATTAATTTTGTTGACATTTGAGTAGATCTCGTGGCCATGGCTTTCCGACAATACATCTTTTTAAAGCTATATCATCAAAAGCATTTGGGAACAATCTAATAGAGGGCTTATTCACATGTGTATCCATCTAGACATAAGCAATTTGATTCTCCTTATTCACTTAACGATTATGGAGATCAATAGATAATGTAATTTCTGACAGTTTAGCTTCATATATGACATGGAACCTCGGAAATATGATACATGAAAACTATCCGGTGTACCAGCCTATATCTCAAGTTTGTATTTGTGGTTTTTAGTTGATGTCTGTATCTGACATGATATAGAAATGTGTTCTCTAGTTTCATGAATCTAATGATAAATGTATTTCCTTTCCATCCTATCTCATTTTAACTTTTGATGGTTCAGTAAACTTGTCAGGATCTGCTTAACCCCCCTCTCCACACTTGACTGTTTATTTGAAGAGGAAAAACTTCTTTCGTTGATTTAGTGTTTACATTATTTTAAGTTTGGGCATGAACGCATGAGTTTTCTCTTGGGAGAAATTTCTTTGTTGTTTTACATCGAATGAATTTGGTAAACTGTGTCCTTCAGATTGCTCTTGCCCTTCTTCTTGGCGGTGACTACTCTCATGGTGTTCATGGTCTTGGTCAGGTGAGAGAGAATTTATGGCTTGAATTTTATTTCTTCATGGACTAAATAGTGGAAGATAAGATTCTTTAAGTCTTTCTTCATATTCAACATATAGATTTTTTTTTTCCCATGCTATGCTGAGTGCAATTTGATTAATATGTTAAGATAGTCAGGGTCAGTCCTAAGATTTGAGAGGCCATGTGCGAAGACTAAAACTGAGCCCTTTGTACACCATGAAAATTACATATTTCATTAACGTATGTATGTGTTTACTAAAGGACTTGAATTTTGGGGCACTTTGATTTGGAGGCCTTTTCATGTACAAAGCAAAATAAAATATCTCCGTGATAATGTGTTTATTAAAAATAATTGAGTTTGGGGGCCTTTTTACATACGAGGGAAACTAAATAATATAGGACTTGAACCTATAACTCTCGTAAAAAACAAAAAAATTAATTAAAAATGTTTTGTAAGGAGTAACTCAAACCTGTAAAAAGTTAAGCATGATGACCATTAGAGCAACAAGAACATTTGCATAAATTTTGAGCACAAATTCTTTTTAATATAAATATGAAATCCTATGAAAAAAAGGAGAAAAAAATAAATAAATTGGGGCTTTGGATTTGGGGGCTTTGGGCAGTTGAGCCTCCCGCCCATGCCCAAGGCTGAGCGTGTAAATAATAAAAAAAAAAAAAAAAAAAGCCAAACTTCACTTTGCTATCTAAATTCAACCTTATTTCATTTAAATTAAAAATTAAGCCAAACTTCTAATTTCATTTAAATTAAACAACAACCTCTAATTTCATTTAAACTTCTAATTTTGTTTAAATTAAGCCAAACTTCTAATTTCATTTAAAAAAAAACCTCTAATTTCATTTAAATTAAAAATTAAGCCAAACTTCACTTTGCTATCTAAACTCAACCTTATTTCGTGCACTATTTGTTTATGGAAATGGATGCCTTCTCACTCAGAGGGTTAAACAATAATTTAATTTTTGTTTACAGGAGACAGCATGCCAGCTTGTTAAATCTATAGGTGACCAGGTTGTCCTACAACGGGTTGCATCAGAGGGTCTGGCATTTGCAAAGAAGACCAAAAGGACCAAAAAACAAGGGAAAGTTCTTACTGGTGATGCAAACAAAGAGAACTGTTTGGATTACGCACAAAGAGTTAATGGTGAGTTAAAATAAGTGTTTTGTTGCTTGTGAATAGTTCTTATTAGACCAGGTGGCCATCCGTAAATATCATATTTGAGTTCTAAAAATAATTGAGATTAAAGTGTTGCATTTAGAGATGAAGATGCTAAATTTTAGGTAGAACTAAGTCCAACATAATTATTTTTTAACCAAATTTAATAATTGAGATATGGATATGGCACTTGGTCAAGTGTTCAAGATCTTGTTTTATGGAATTGTTTGAAGTCTTTATCCATTGGAACTTATAGTAGAATTGGAAATCAAAATATCCTAGGATTTGGTGATTCGTAACAATAATTTAAACCTAATTTTTGAAACAATACTACTTGGTATAAAATATTCATCACAGCGTGATTATAAAATGGTGTAAAAGTCATGCACATCATATGGTATTTTGTCTGATCGTCTCATACTTTTATAGATAGGGGGTTTTAGTGCTTTGTAGCATAAAGATAAATGAATTTATATGTGATTATTTTGTGTAAATTCTAGGGAAAATGATCTACAAGTCTTACATTTTGGACTTGTAGGTAATTGAGGCCAACTTTTTTGTCAACTATTCGTGAAGTTCTAGTTTTTTGGTCTTTGGTCATTCAAGTCCTAAATTACTTAACCTTAGTTAAAGATTGATATGAAATGCCATTGTTACCCATTCACTTAACCACAACCATTATTCTAATATTGTCATTCATGTCATGTTTGCAACTTTGCTATTGGTTTGTAAACAATGCGACTTTGCTATTAGTTTGTATAATTATGACTTTGCCATCAGCTTGTTTTTTCTGTTCAAATTGATGGATATTTTTATACAGAAAAAATGAGAGTTTTGTTCATTCTTTCAAACTAATAATCATGTTCGACCCCGTTAATATGTAAAAGGTTGAAACCTTGTCCCATCGAAGTTAAACAGGGAAGAGGCATCAACCTTTTACGTATTGACAAGGACATAGGGTTATTACTATTTGGTTTGTAATGTCAAACTAATTTTTTTGGTCCAGCTGATGCAACATATCATTTTTTAACTTTGATGGGACGGCGCCTCAATTTTTTTTGTATTAACTGAATCGCACATAATTATTTAATTTCGCTTTGAGGTTGTTGAAAAAAATTAGTTATCAATTGCCTATGAGCATAGTCATCCGTTTCTTATGATACATGTCTTGATACTATCATATGATTCATATCTAAGCCACATCAATGCATATTGCAGGATATGTCGTCCTTGTACAAGTGTCATGAAACAATGAATGGATGATAGGCAATTGCTTATTTGTACATGTTTCAAAAAGTCGTATATCAATAAGTGTTTTTGGGACCTCCTTGTTTGAATTATTAGATATAATTTATATTCCTAAACTACACTATCATTATATTTATTTTTACACTATTCCATACAACATGGATATAGTTCAATTCGTGTATCTTAAATTTAGGGTTTTGATACACAATATGATACACATTTGAATAACTATGCCTAAAAAATAAGTACAAGTAGGTCATTTTCTTTAAATTGTGACACTTGCACATAATATGCATGTATCAGATGTAATTGAATGGAATTTACTGTTTTCCATGAGCTCTGGAGATTCACAGATTGAGATTTGATATACGCTATATGTCACTTCTCATTTGTTTCCTTACCATAATGATTGTCTTTTCTTCCTTTAGATTCAGTTGATGTAGACTTTTTCGGTACATCTTTGTCTACATATTGGAAATGTTAGGTCGGTTGACCGAATAATGTTTGGAGGAAAGTCTACTTATTACTTAAGCATCATGACCTTTTAAGAGAAAACCCCAGACCCTACGCGGCAAGCCCAAGCTCACTTCGTTGGTTAAGTTGGAGACAATGCAATTGCAATTTCACTGATCGAATGTCCTGTGTGCTCTATTTGTTTGAGGCGCGAGGCCAATTCGAGTGAACACCTCAAGAGCCTGGAGAGCATTGGCAACCTTTGTCTTTGGGCCTTTACTTTTTTTTTTTTGATCGATAAAACATGGCATTTTTATTAAGGAAGGAGAAGGGATACAAAGAGGCCTAGTGACTAAGCTTGTCAACTAGCAAACAAAACCTCAAAACAAAATGCCCTGAAATTACAAATAGAAAATGCGATCCCAACTAAATATACAAATATGAAAAGTTTGATCTGGGATGACTCCCCAAGTGATACCCCATTGTTACACCAATGACTTTATCTTTGAGTAGTGAGTTAGTTGATGTCCTTGGCTTTTCCTTTGAAGATTCTGCTATTCCTTTCTTTCCAAATAACCCAAATGGAAGCAAGTAGGACTCTGTCCCAGATCCAAATGCCTTTTCAGAGTCAGGTCTCTCCTTTTCCAAGCAGCCACCTAATTTTGATTGAGCCATGGGCGGTTGGTAGTTGGCTTCATTGCAAATAGAAGTCCAAAAACTACTAGTGAAGGGATAGGAAAAGAAAATGTGTTCCATGGATTCCGGGTGGAGCTGACAAAGAACACATTTGTTTGGGATGGAGATACCTTTGCTCATTAGCAAGTCAACGGTAGGAATTTTACCTTGTCCCATTGCCAAACATAGAAATTCACTGTTAGGGGAACCTCCTTTTGCCAAAACACCTTATGACAAAAGGGAGATGGGAAGAGGGCCAGTTTGCCTCAACAGTGGAAAGAGAGAGGAGTTTTTGGTGAGCATCACATACAGCATAATTGCCTGATTTGTCCTGCCAATGCCACTTGTCTTCTCTATCAAACAACTGGATGTGTTGAGTAACTTCAAGCAGCATAAGCAAAGATGGGAGCTCCTCATCTTTGACCCCTCTCCTCAGCTTCAAGTCCCAATTAGGAGTGCCTAAGTTGTTGCTTTGGAAAATTTGAGCAACAGTTGCATATTTAGCCAGAGATAGTCTATAGATGAGGGGGATTAAGACAGTGAAGGGTTGGTTAGTGCACCATTTGTTTCCCAGTCCCAGAAAAGAATATTATTTCCATTCCCCAACTCTAAAGAGGTGTGAGCCTTTATGAAGGGTTTAAAGCTGAGAATGCCCTTCCACCAGGAGCAACCATTGGGGGTGTTGATTGGGTTAGTGAACCAACCGCCTTGTTCAGTCTCATACTTCTTTTGAATGATTGTCCTCCATAAAGCTTGTTGCTCAGTGCCAAATCTCCATAACCATTTGGTCAGTAAAGCTTTATTGAATAAGTTTAATCTCCTAGACCACTCTGCTCCTTAGGTTTACAGATATCTCTCCATCTGACAAAGTGTAACTCCTTGCGCTGTTTATTTGTCCACCAAATAAAGTCTCTATAGATCTTCTCTATATCATACTGGATAGAGATGTGCATCACAACACAAGACATCAATACAATAGGAAGATTGGAATACTAGTAAGCGTGCTTTAAATCAAAGTGATTTTGTCTGCCTTAGAGATGTATTTTTCTTTACACACAGTCAACCTGCTTCTAATCTTGTCAATAGTGGGTTCCCAAATTGCTCTGCTTTTAAATTTAGCTCGCAATTGGAGCCTAAGATTGGTGGTGGGGAGAAAACCAAGTTGGCCTTGAAAACCTTTCCCAATGTATCCATGGAATCCACCTCACCACTTCAAACCAGAGGAGAATAGAAATTTGAAAGTTGATGCGGAGAATAGAAATTTGAAAGTTGATGCTGATCCCGGAGACCACTTCAAACCAGAGGAGGATAAATTGCAAATACATCATACTCTGTAAGTTAGGTTCTAGAAAGAAAATAGTGTCATCAACATATTGCAGGACAGGAATGGAGGTACTTTGAGTTTTGACTTGGAAGCCCTTCATAAGGTCATAGTGCTCAACTCTTAAGATCATTTGAGTGAGCCCATTGTAATTAAGGCGTTGAGGTGCAGGCGAGGCGGACGCCTCACTTTACTGAGGCGGTCTTGACATTTTTTAAAGATTTTTTAATAATAAATTGAAACATATTAGCATAGTAGTATACATCATCATTTTGATAAGTATCATAAGCAAATATGTACAAAAAGTGACAACTACCTAGAATCAAAATATTTTTTAAAGATTTTTTTTTAATAATAAATTGAAACATATCAGCATAGTAGTATACATCATCATTTTGTATGTACAAAAATGACACAACTACCTAGAATCAAAATGAAAATATAATAAAGTTGCATAGCATAGCGAAAAGATGCACTACATAAGTGTCAAGTAACTTGCAAACATCTACTAAATCATTAAAAATGAATAATATTGAAAGAATAGAAACTTGAGAATACTGAAAATTTATTAGAAGAAATTGTTGGAATGGTTGGTAAAAATCCACAAGTATAATCACTATTGGTATTCCAAAAGCATAAAAAAAAATTGAACTAAGCTATGAAAAGTCAAGATTGATGTTGATCACAGATTGATCAAAACATGGTATGTTTTCCCCAAAAAATAATATAGAAAGTATGAAAAATTTATCAAAACTTAAATTTCTTTTTATCAAATTGATCAAATATTACACCAAGAAACATAAAACCTTATTATAGAGTGGGTTGCAACCTGTTTTTGCTGCAATTAGGCTGCAAATGGGCTGATTACAACCAGTGTTTGGGCTGAGGCGGGGCGAGGCGATATGAGGCGGATGCCTCATTTCACTGCACTGCATTGCCTCAATTTGAGGCGGAATTTTGTAAAAATGCTTTGAGGCGCGCCTAGGCGGTCGCCTTGACTACAAATGAGAAAAGTAAAGGTGGGAGGGGATCATCTTGTCTGATGCCTCTAGAGGCTTTATATAAGGCTTCCACAACAACATTAATTTTGAAAGAAAACTGAGCTCATTTGAGGATGACACTAATCCAACCCCTCCATTTAATGCAAATCCCATTTTTTGAAGTATGTATTTTAGGTAATCCCAGCTGACAGTGTCAAAAGTTTAAGAGAAATCAAACTTGCAAACTAGGATAGGTCTGCTAGACTTGAGCTTAGAAATTGTTCATTAGCCATGAGGGGGCCATCATTCAGTTGTCTGCCTTCCACTGCTGCCAACTGATAAGGAGAGACCAAAGTATGCATATGGGTTTTCAACCTGTTAGCTAGCACCTTTGATATGATTTTGCAACTGAGGAGATCGGCCTGAACTGAGAA
Organism: Berberis vulgaris; assembly: GCA_963556465.1. Classification (NCBI taxonomy): domain Eukaryota; kingdom Viridiplantae; phylum Streptophyta; class Magnoliopsida; order Ranunculales; family Berberidaceae; genus Berberis; species Berberis vulgaris. The sequence continues at coordinate 8,663,557 of OY747131.1, read as the reverse complement.
ATGGATATTGCTTCTTTGACCATGGGAATGAGGGAAATCAAGGTTAGGTTTAGCCTCCAATCCAGGAATTGGTTACTTTTGAATTCTGCAATCACCCCCATGAAGTCAGACATGACTAAATTTAAACATTTCCTGAAGAAATCAATAGGATACCCATCAATACTTGAGGCAACTTCCTTTCTAAATCTTTGAGAGCATTCACTACTTCCAGTTTTGAGATATCACAATCAAGAGCATTACTATTATTAAAGTCAAAAGTATTGAGTACAACTCCTGAGTCCTGAGAGTTTTGGGTCTCAATTGCTTCTGTACTTGAAACATGGCCTTAAAATGTTGCACAATGTGGTCAACAATCACTGCATCCCGGGTTTCCACCTGATTTTGAATCTTGAATCTGAAGGGCGGGGATGGAGTTAACTACTCTTTTGTGATTAGCTAAAATGTGAAAAAGCTTAGAGCATTAATCCCCATGTTTACCTCACCAACCAACCTTCCTTTTCCATGAGATGAAATCTCTTTTAAGTAACTTATTTAGCTCTACCTTAGCTGCCAATCTGCTATTCCATTCTTCTTAGTTCAGTTTCTTTCCTCTTCAAGAAAGTCCAAAAGGGAGTGCTTCTCTTGTTGTTGTTCAGTGAGCGTAAAGTTTACCAAAGTGGTTTCTGTTGAAATGTGTCACGATCCTAGTCACGAACCTTCCCCTCCTGGACAGCTCGAGCTTTTGGGAGAATTGGTTGGTTCATGACAATTGGTATCAGAGCCAAATCCCACATTCAAAGTTCGATTTCCGGCAGGGACGACCTATAGGCTGAATTAAAATAATTTAGCATTATGTATGGGCATAGTGCTAAGTTGTTGAATACTGGTAGGTGATAGAAGCTCATTGGGCCAGTGTCGATAGAGTAGGCCGACGAGGACGTCGACTTTGGAAGCGTGGGGCAATGTCACGATCCTAGTCATGAACCTTCCCCTCCTGGGCAGCTCGGGCTTTTGGGAGAATTGGTTGGTTTATGACAAAATGTCAATACGTCTGCAATGATCCACCGACGCACAATCAATTCCTCCGACGAAAGCTGCAAACTTCCAACCACCAACCATACCAATTGAATGTAGTTCTTCTGTGTTTTGTGTATTTAAGGAACTCATTGTAATTGAGTTTAGTATCGAAGAAAATACAATATAGTCTTCAGTTTCTAGTCTTCAGCTCTTCTCACTTCCCTCTCAAATCTTCTTTTCCCATTTTAATTCATAATTTTCATTAACAAATTTAACATGATATTAGAGCCATGCTTCAATCCATTCCGCTGCACACAAACAAAAAACCCATAGCCAAAAGAGCCAAAATTGAAGCTCTGTAAAATCCAAAAAAAAAACCCACCTTGAATCTTTAAACCCTTCAAAACCAAGGATGCATGGACACGGACACGTGTGTCGTGTCGGACACGGACACGACACGGCGACTCGGCAATTTTCAAAAAAATAGGACTCGGCGACACGGTCAAACTTAATTTTTTAATATATATTTTTTGTAACTCATCAAATTCAAACATATCAATAATACATTCAAATTCATTCATTCAAATTTACAAATGCATCATAAAGTCAAGCTCAACTGCTCAAGTAGTCAAGTCATACTCATAAAGCATAATTTCATTAACTTGATACTGTAAATCTCATAAAGTAGTCAAGTAGTCAAGTCATACTCATATAATTTCATTAACTTGATACTGTAAATTGATAATTTTAAAAACTCACTAGTCACCAGCGAGGCGGCTAGATCTCTTCTTCATTAACTAGCTCATCCACTGTCACATTTTTTGCATCCAACAGTCCAGCCTCTAGCTCAGGTTCATCAAGCGAAAGACCAATTTTCCTAATCTTTCTGACAATAGTTACACTTCCATCTAAGGTTTCCCCCACCTTCACTTGGTTTTCCTAATCTTGTCACATGCTTCCAAAGATCATCCCCAGTTCCTTGGCCTGCTAAAACCAATTTTAATTTCTTATTTAGTTTTCACTTTTCACTTTCCAGCAAATAGGTGCAAGGAAGGAAAACATACACTTCCAGGAAAAAAAATTTCTAAGAAAAAACATACACTTGCAGAGATTCAGAGATTCATACACTTCAAAAAAAAACATACACTTGCAGAGATTCAGAGATTCATACACTTGCAGAGATTCAGAGATTCATACACTTCAAGAAAAAACATACACTTGCAAGAAAAAACGAATCGCAGGAAGTTTCATACACTTGCAGTTGCAGGAAAAAAAAAAAATCGAATGAATCGAATCGAATCGATTGTTGAAATCGCTGAAATTTCAAAAAAAAACATACCCACTTGCAGAGATTCAAAGAATAGCAGAGAAAAAAAAAAAAAAAAAAACAGAAATCGAATAATCGATCGATCGATGAAATCGATCTCAATCGAGGGTCGATGAAACAACTCACATAACAGGAACGATTCATCGATCTCAATCGAGGGTCGATGAAACAACTCACATAACAGGAACGATCGATCGATCGATCTCTACATCTCAGGAAAAAAAAAAAAAAAAGAAATCGATCGATCGAACGTACCTGGTCCTGGTGTCGATGAGGACGCCATGATCTCTTCTCCTCCGCTCCGTCTGTCGATCTCTTCTCCTCCGTCTCTATCACTCTTGACGATCGATCGATCGATCGATGGCTGCGAAAGGGTTTCTGAGTTAGGGTTTCGGGTTTTTTTTTTTTTTTTCTCTGTTCTGACTCGGTCTGTGTGGGAGGAGGAAAAATCGTGCGAAATTAAACAATTTCGTAGTCAACGAATTTTGACTACCTCCGGACCGTGTCCGACCGTGTCCAGACCAGTCAACGAATTTTGACCGTTGACCCCGTGTCCAATACGTGTCCAGCGCGTGTCGTACGCGAATCCGTGTCCGACACGTATTTGACGCGTGATTCGGGGGGTTTTCGGAGAGTCGGTGCATCATTGTTCAAAACCCATCTTGAATCTCTGCATTTCCAAAAATCAAACACTCATTTACAGTCTACCTCATCATCACCAAACTCAAATTAGAAAACCCATTTCTCAATTACCTCCCAATTAATCCACCTCGAGGAATCGTAATCGATTTCTGACTTCCGCTCTCTGGTTTGTAAGAGATGCCTCAAATTGGAGAGATTGAATCGGAAAACAGTCAGGATCGGCGCCTCGAACAACCCTGACACGTGGGTGAAGCTCGTGATCTCAACCGGGCTGTTCTCAGATGTATAAAAAAAATCGATATGTTCACAACTGTTCAGCACTGTGCACCACTATTCACGCCAGAATCTTCATCTCAGATCGTCTTCTTCAATCAGGTTGCTATCTCTGTCGGGATCTCCTTTTCTGGTCACTCTTCTCCACGGCCATCCTCAACCGGATCTCGCCAGCGCCAGCTCCTCCATCTCAGATCCACCCCAGTCGCAAGCCGTTCGAGAAGCCGCTGACCGCGTCCTCGCCGCCGTTGCCTTTTCATCCATGTCGACCGCCGCAACGGCCTCTTCATGCTCTCCCCAAAATCATCATCATCACGAAAGGAGAAAACTCTCCGTCGGATCCTTCTCTCTGGTCATTTCTCAACCGAGATATTGCTGCCGTCAAACCAAGGCCTGATCTTCTCCAGTCGTCTCTCTCAGAAAGTTTGCTACCCTCTCCCCCTTTTCCCGATCCAATCTTCTAATTTCAACACTCCACCAACCATACCACTTCCTTACCCCACTCCACCCAATAAAATATCACTCATTTCAACACCCCACTTTCTTCCCACCCCAAATGAATGTCACCATATCACTCACTCATTTCACTTCTCCTCACCTTATCACGCCATGGAATAAACTCATCTCTCGAACAGAGTGTCACAACACTTATCATGACACAATGTAATTAAAAAAATATCCAACACAAATGCTGAGAAAATTTTTCAGCATTTGTGCTGAGGGGGAGAATTAAGACTATAAGTCCACTCCACCAACCCATCCTCCTGCCGGAATTATTGGAATTCCGGCAGTGTAAATCTCATGCCGAAATGGCAGTGTAATACCCTGTCGGAATTGGATAATTATTAGAATTCCAACAGTGAAATTCACTTGCCGAAATGGCAATGTAAAACCCCTGCCAGAATTATTGGAATTTCAGCAGTGAAAATCTCCTGCCAAAAATGGCAGTGTAAATCCTCTTGTCGAAATGGCAGTGTAATACCCTGTCGGAATTATTGGAATTTCGACAGTGAAATCCTCCTGTCGAAATGGCAGTGTAAAACCCCTGCCTAATTATTGGAATTCTGGCAGTGAAAATCTCTTGCCGAAAATGGCAGTGTAATGCCCCTGCCAGAATTATTGGTATGCTGGCAGTGTAAAAAAATCATTTGAGATGATGAAATAAACATTCATCTCATTTGATCTCTTGAAAAAAATGATGAATGAAATATTCATCTTTGATCCTTGAACAATTGTGAGATTTTGATCTTGAAAAATTCGATATTTTCCCTCATTGGAAGTTGGATTGCATCAAGATTGCCCAACTTGAGGGGGAGTATTGAAAAATGAATCTTTAAAAAAAAAAAAAAAAAAATTGATGAATGAAATTCATTAATCTCATTGATCATTTGAAACCTTGATCGAGTTGATCTTCATTGTCAAGGGAGTGTTAACAATGAAGCCCCTGGAGTCTCTAAGACATGTCATCATCCGATTTCACATCAAGTTTTTCTCAAAGTTCTTAGACAAGCCGTGCATGCGAAATATCTATGCACCAACGTGAGGGGGAGTGTTGAAATGTCAATACGTCTACAGCGATCCATCGACGCACAATCAATTCCACAGACGGAAGCTGCAAACTTCCAACCACCAACCATACCAATTGAATGCAATTCTTCTGTGTTTTGTGTATTTAAGGAACTCATTGTAATCGAGTTTAGTATCGAAGAAAATACAATGTAGTCTTCAGTTTAATTCACAATTCTTCAGTTCTTCTCACTTCCCTATCAATTCTTCATTTCCCATTTTAATTCACAATTCTCATTAACAAATTCAACAGGTTCTATTCCACTCATTAATATGAATCTTTAGACTTTTCAATTTGTTCCATAAGCTAAGGTGATCTTGAGGTTGTTGAAGAAATTTTGGTCCTCAAGCCACAGAAGTTCTAAACCTTAAGTGACCAGGCGTTTTAACTAAACTGGGGGGCTAAAGCAGAACTCCATGGTGATCGGAGCCTGCTGTTTAGCTAAGAATCTATCCAATCTACATAAGGTGAGCGAATGTCTATTAGTTGACCAAGTAAATCTCCCACCTCTAAGTTCAAAATCAAGTAAAGCAAAGTTGCTGATAAAGGAGTTGAAGTTATTGCGAAGAGACTTCAGCTTCCTCTTGTACGAGATGTAGACCAGGGAGATAAATATCTACATCTGCGAGAGAGACCTGTGGGCGCGCTTTAGAGGTTGCTGAGATGTGATTATCAACCATCTCGACAAATTTGTGACCCTGGATTTATGTTTGAAAGCAGCTGCTTTTGGCTCTTTTGCCCTGGCTAAAATTTTGAACCACGTGGGTTTCACGTGTAAGTCTCTTTGTTTCTGTTTGTTAGCCTGTCCCTTAAGCTTCCCTCAAAGCCTGATAAGGCCAGTTTAAATCCTTCCCCATCCAATTTAGAATTGGGATTGGGTATTCCTGTACCACAGTGGCCCCCTCACAAATAACAATAATAATAATAGTAGTCATTTTGACAGGGATTCACAAATTTCTGAGACAATAAATAATCCCAAATGAATAATCTTCCTCATCGAACAATTTTTTCGTTTTCAATGGTATTAAACACAATAAAATATTATCTTTGTGAGTATTTAAAAAGATATTTCACCGCACTGGAAACCCAGGTGAAAATTAGTGATTACAAATACACAATGAGACAAACTCTGGCGAAGAGTTCTTACACTCTGGCAATGTAATTTCCTGGACAAAAAAAATGCCATTTTATCCTGCACGTTATATAGTTTTTAGTCCAGTATTGGGTAATATTTCCTTGCTCAAACAAAACATAACTAGATCTGTTTTTTCAGACCTTCACATTTTAACAATATGGTCATCTGAATATGGTGCTGTTGTTCATTGTTTACTATTGGTTTGTTTGGCAGTGAATGAGAAAGAATCAATAGAGGAGGATTGGTTTTTACAAGTTATTAATGCATATTTGAAGCCAAAATGCCACTCACCAGATTCAGAGGCTGTACATAGGTAAAGTTCTTTGTAAATCACTGTAAAATGTTGTAATGCCAAGCAAAATCTCTCTTTAGTGAAATGTTGATGTTTGTATTCAGTGAAGTTCCAACAATGTTGACTGTCTCGGTAAATAAGAGCTGAAATTACATTTTATAAATCATAGTTACATTATAGACCTTGTTTTTGTTCGACCTTGCTGGGCATCTGGTTGAGGTTTTGCCTGATTGGTTCTTGTATATAAGTGAGATAACATGGCAAGGAAACCTGATCCCAACTACATTTTGTTGTCTGCAGGGCACTTGTTTATCATCCGTTACAACGTACTCGACTTCAACAGTTATGTGAACAGTTTTTTGGTTGGACTCCGGATAAGACAGGTGCCATCATCATCCTATTAAAATCATAGTTGTGTTTTTATTAGAAAGTAGTGTTTCCTCTTTTGGGCCGTCTCAAGGATCCGTGCATCCAATTTGTGAGTGATGTTCCGAGTCCTGATTTGCTCTATCATCTTCAATTTTTAGGACGACTACTTCTGCATATACTATTGGCAATAGGATTATCTTAAAAAATAGGCATCTTTTGTCATTGTGTGTCAACAATTAGATGGCTGAGGATCAATCTTAAAGTTATAGCGTTTCTGAATTGAGAAATTTGGACATCTCTGTATAGCTTAAAATTTTGAGTACATACTCAGATTGCTAGCTTTTCTCATTGTATGTTTTGTACAAGATCTGAAGAGGGCTGTCATAATATTGAAATAGCCAAGGAGCATAGCTGTTTTGGTTGTCATAATACAAACTGGGGCATGTTGAAAGGGTAAGGGAGTTGGAAATTTGTGTCTGGACGTCCTTTTAAATGATAGTAGAAATATTGGAGAAAGACTTAAAATTGGAAGAAGTTACCACATTTTTCTCTTAAATTTTGAGGCAGTATGTTAAAATTGGAAATTTTTAATCTGTGAATAGCTGTGATAATTCATGACAGTCATTTACCAAATAAGCAACTAGTATGCATGTTAAATAAGGTCTCCATTGTGGAGAATGTCTGTTGGACATGTACGAATCCAGAAAAGTTTCAATGCCCAGACATGCCTTCGAAAAAATGAGGTGTTTTTAGTGCCCAAGGATTCTTAGCATTGTGAATGCTGAAAAGCAGACCGGTTGATTTTTCTATCTATTCGCTTGTCTTTTGAATTGTTAAATACGACCATGGTTTAATAATACAATACAAGTATGTTTCATTGAGTTTTATCAACTCTTTAATTTAATTATAATACATCTTGACCCAGTGTAGTTAAATAAGAAATGTATGTCAATGTCTTTGATACTAGGCCTTTATAAACACTGTAAATGTAGTTACTGGGGAGGAATTCGTGCACGCGCCGCCGGGTGGGGGAGGCTATCTTTGTAAAATCTGTTATGGCACCCTTTTCAGTTTTTGGCTGGAACTCAGTTTTATCTGTTTTTGTGGCTTAGATGAATATATCATTCCCAAGATTGCTGAAAGAGACTTGAGGCGTTTTGCCAACTTGCGTTCATCGTCAGCATCTGTAGGACTTAATCTGCCTTTGTACGAGGTAAATGATTTAAAGGATTCTGATTTGATACTTAGTCCCCAATCTCTTATGCAATAATATCAAGTATATATGTGAACTAATACTTAGTCCTCCGTCTGGATTGTTAACTATGCTTTGCTATTTGCGAAATTATTCGTTATTTGAATGTGTGTTAGCTTAGGAAAATATTTATTATAAACCAAGACTTTAAGCTTATGTATAACCCCAATTTCTGATCCTTAGATACCAGTTACATGTCCTGTATCTTCAATCATCAAGCCACGGAAAGTGCAAGGAAGGGACTACTTCGAGGTCTCTTGGAAGGATGATGTTGGCCTGAAAAGTTCTATAGTACCAGCTGATTTGATAGAGAGGTAAATTAATGTGGATGCTTCTTCTTATTTTTTTATTAACCAACTTTGGATCTTCAATTAATCAAAATAAATGCCCAGTACGCTGGATGTTTGGAGACCTAATTGTATGAACGCAATGCTTATTCGCATGAGAGGCCATATAGTATGGTGTCCACCAATAGAAGTCCTACTGTATTGAAAACCAACTTATGTATCTGTAGTATGGAAATTTAAAAAATAAATAGGCACCTACATGTGGTGCCTTGCAACACGGGATGATATAACATACATATTAATGTAACCTAATTACCTAAACTACAAAGTAAATAAATCTAAACAACAGATAAGTAAAAATAAATAATTTCCATTGGAGTTTCTTCATTCTTACAAAACCAATTATAACCAATGACCTATAGGCAGTGGCGGACCCAAATTTTTTGTGAAGAGGGGGCGAAATGGAAAATAATTATTAGTTGATAATAGTAGTTATCAAGGGTGGAGCCATATTGTTTTGCCTACCCTAGTAACTAATAAAATAAAAAACACAACTATCAAAAGTACACTGCATATACCAAATTGAGTCAAGTGTAGTCCAATTTTAAGCCAAAATAAGGTCACAATATCGATAACCTTAGCGAGGGCAAATGAATATAAGAAATAAAATATATAACTAAAATCACAAAATAATTAGGATAAGTATCTAGTTGAAACTTAAAAAATCTGAAATTTGCGACCATAATAAGACCCTCATACAAATTCATAGAAAAATGGTTTATATGAGCATCAAATTTTGTATGAGTTGGCTAATGGTATATATTTTCATTGAATTAGATAGTTGTTATTTTGGATATTAATTTCAAATATTTTTTTGTTGGAGGTTTTATACCACTTGTAAACAAACAATTCATTTTTAATGTTTGCAATTAAATATATAATTGCATTGAAAACAAAAAAGTAAGGGCAGGCCACGATGACATAAATAGTAATTGCCAATACTAGCCATAAAGAAATAATACGCTCCAAGAGGACTGAAAATAAAATTTTATTAAATTTAAACAATTTTGTTATTGTTTGCAATTATTAATAATGTTGCAATGAAAATAAAATAAAATTAGGCGAGTAACAATGATGGAGAATAGTAATTATCAATAGACAAAAATGTATAGTTAATAGTAATTGTCAATAGCCATAAAGAAATATTACGTTCCAAGAGTATTGAACTTGGGTCATTTACTAAAAATGTTGAACTTCCAACCACTACAGCAACATAAACATATAGAAATAGTTGAATGAACAATTATCATATTGTATTACACATTATATAATTAATATAAGAATATACTAAAAATATTTTGAAAGTTGGGGGGGGGGGGGAGCTGCCCCCTTTGCCCCTTAGTAGGTCTGCCCCTGCCTATAGGTCCTATTTATACTAAACCTAACTTGTAAATCAAACAATATAACCCTAATTGCTATGGGAGCCCTAGTCTCCACTTATTCTATTATGGGTTTATTTAAGCCTGCTGCCTGACCAAACAACTAAACTAAATCCTACGTTAAATCCTCATCCCCGAGTTGAAGAAGCTCGTCCTCAAGCTTGAAGTCAAAGAAGTCCGCCGAACACAAGCAATCGGTCACAGAACACCAGGCAAAATGCACATAAAGTAGACAGCATCGAAACTTGCTGCGATACACACTTGCTATAAATAATACCAACTCAGAAACAGTTGCAACATGACTCAAAGAACGACAATCCGAAACATGCCTATTGAACATAAGCTCGTGCCACAAAAAGTTCCCAATGTGGATCAACATAATCATCGTCACTTACTCATCCTGCCTCTGTAGGAGCATCATTCGTTTGCTAAAAACTGGGAAAGAAGTTGTACAAGTCAAATAGCTTACATTTTGGAAATCGGTACGTGTGATGGTGCCCTTAACTTCTTCAAAAATGGGAGGGACTCTGACAAATAGAATGGTTAGTCTTGCTCTTTTCGCATATGTTCAAGTGCGCCTTTCTTCAATATTTCTTGAAGCACTCTCAAATATATTGATCATGCACTCTCAAATATATTGATCATGCACTGGTATCTCTCGTTCCCCCCTACTTTTTTTTGCTATCTCATTTCTCTCATCCGTTGGATCTCCTCTGCCTTTGTTTTTGCTTGTTTTCTCTAGGCATAAAAAAATGGGGCAAGGTGGGTGCCAATCTGTTCTGCTAAATTTCTCGAAAACTCCTCCCTCTAATTCAACTAGTGGCACAGTGGGATTGGTAGTGTGGTGTACATCACAGGTCAATGAGGTAGGGGTGGCGCATGGAAATTGGTTCATGTTGGGGGCAATGCAGTTAATACGGATAACGGACCCATAACGGTGTAGGAGCGTTATCAGTTATAACGGATTATATCGAGATATAACGGTATATAATAAATTATTTTTTAAAATATATTTTTATACCCCCACTAAGTATATTAATGTATTATAGACTATAGAGTCAAAAAATAAATCACTAAATATAAATTTGTTACTGCTAGTTTGCCAATAATGCCAATAAACTTGAAACTAAATACTAATCATTGTTCATATTTGTTTCAGGTAAACAAATATTTAAAGAAGGGAAGCTTACAAATATTTAAAGAAGGGAAGCAAAATTAGAATGAAGAATGAAGAAGCAAAGCAAAGCAAATCAAAATTAGCAAATTTGTCGTTAGATTGAAGAAGCAAATCAAAGCAAAACACAAGAGAAGAAGGAACAAAAGCAAAACAGAAGAAGCAAAGCAAAAGAAAAGCAGCAAAGCAGACTTAGTAAATTACAGATTGATCGAAGCAAAGCAAAACAGAAGAAGGAACAAAAACAAAGCAAAAGAGAAGAATGAACAGAAGCAAAACAGAAGAAGCAAAGCAAAGCAAAAGAGAAGCAGCAAAACAGAAGAAGGAACAAAAACAAAGCAACGCAACAGAGAAGAAGGAATAGAGCAAAGCAAAAACAAAGGAAAGCAAAGAAGGAACAAAGCAATGAAAGCAGACTTACAGTTACAGATTAATCGAAAAGGGGCCAGGGTTCGATCGATTAGGGTTCTTCCCTTCGCTTCCCTTCTTCTCTGTTCGATCGGGGCTCGATCGACTAGGGTAGCACCGTAGAAGGCTCAATCGACTGGCGGATCGACTAGGGTCCCTTCTTCCTTCGTTTGTTTGTTCTTCCTTCGTTCCTCTGTTCTTCGTTTCCCTTCTTCTCTTTCGTTTCTAACTTTCTATCAGATATCAGATATTCAGATCTGCAATCGAGGTTTAGTAAAAAAAATAAAAATTTATTTACCGATACGTTATAACGGCGATATAAAAAAACATTTTATTAAAATGACGGCCGGTATATGCCGTTATAACGCCATCCGTTATGCCCAAACGTTTTATGAAAAAACTTAGCGCCGCGAGGCCGTTATGAGTTATTTCGGCGTTATAACCCGTTATTAACTGCATAGGTTGGGGGATATAGGTGTATTGTGATTATGGATAGTAAAATTTGTTATGGGTGTTAGACACCGTGGGGTATTGGACTTGACTTGAGCTATATGAATATTGGTATGGGTATGGTAAGGAGAATAGTATGGGTACGATAAGAATAATAAGGGTATTGATATTAAGAATAATATGGGTCACTCATTTTTCCGTGAGTGCTCTGGGGAGTAAATAACCTGCATGAACATTGTCGATGATTTTTTTTATTTTTTTTTCAATCTTCAATCATTCATTGTTTATTCTCTTCTCTCCTTCAATCTTCTTCTAATCGAACCCACGAATCCAAGAGCGTAAGCTCTGATACCAAATAATGTAACCTAAACTACAAGTTAAATAAATCTAAACAAAAGATTAGTAAAACTAAATATAGCTAAATAATCTCCATTGGAGTTTCTTCAATGGCCAATGGGCTCTACTTGTACTAAATCTAACTTGCAAATCAAACAACCCAACCCTAAATGCTATTGGAGTCCTAATCCCCACTTATTCTAATGAGCTTACTTAAACCCCTACTCAGGAACTAAACTAAATTAAATAAATAAACTAAATTCTACATTACATCACATACGTTTTTCTTATTAAAGCGTCTCTTCACTATTGGGTTTCTTTAATTTTGATGCACAAGGAATGGTTGGTTATGCACCATCTGGGATTAGATTATTTATCCCTCATTTTTCAGAATTGAAAATCTGCAGTAGTATTTCCCCCCCTCCTTTCCTATTGAATTATTAACATTGTGTACCTTCTATTTTCCAGTGCTTGTCCTGAGAAGATCATCGAATTCATGGAGGGAAAAGCTCAAGGAAAGAAAGAGAAGAAAAATGTTAGAACACGGGCTAAAAAGGCAGACAAAAATGCTACTGTCAGTGAAGTTGAACTAAAGCTTCAAAGCGTAGTACTCGATATAGAATCAGAACACAATGTTGCTTCTACTACTGCTCTTTGTTCTGCTCCAGTTATTCGGGATTGCAGTACCATGCCCCAGGTCATTGATCTCTTAAATGATAGAACACGGGCTAAAAAGACAGACAAAAAAGCTGCTGTCAGTGAAGTTGATCTAAAGCTTCAAAGCTTAGTATTCAATATAGAATCAGAACACAATGTTGCTTCTACTACTGCTCTTTGTTCTGCTCCAGTTATTCGTGATTGCAGTACCATGCCACAGGTCATTGATCTCTTAAGTCCTTCACCACCCATCCGTGCTTGTAAAATTTCAAAGTTTCAACATACAATTGATCGACAAATAGATGTAATTAATCTAAGTGACTCAGAAACTGACGTGTCTCCTGAACATGCAAGGAGGGCAAAAGAGCTGAGATCATTTATTGCCAGTATTGATTAGTGCTATAAACTGAATTTATCCACCATCAAAATGTATAATATAAATATTTAGGGTATATTCATTTTTCTGATTGTTGTTGTTGCAATATATAATAGTTCGATCAACACACAATTTAGTGTGTTCGGAAGCGGATCATAGAAAACATTAAATTTCTTAATTATTACAGCATCCCAAGATTTTATTTTCTGGTTTCTGTATGGCAGAGTTGTAGCACCCAAGAATGTCTCTGCTGTGTGTTAGAAGAGCTGTTTCAAACACCAATAATATGAATGAACCATTATTTGGTAAAGTAAGCTTAGGGTGATAATGCACAAAAGGACATGAATGCATAGTTTGAAAAGTTCAACAATTCAGAGTGTCCATGACCATCAGCTTTCCCACAACATTCATCTTCTTGAATAGATAGAGAAGAGGGGGCGAAAGCCGCCGCCGCTCTGCGAAAGCTGCGCTTTGCGAAAGCCGCCGCTCTGAGACCTGCAAGCCGACGCTCTGCGATAGCCGTCGCCGCTCTGAGACATCGTCGCTCTGAGGCAGAAAGGGGACGCTCTGAGGAAGAAAGCCGACACAGGCTTCCGCCGCATCTGGGACGCTCTCGTCTGAGCACAGAGATTCAGCGAGAGAGGGGCCGGCGAAGCACAGATCTGGCTGAGCGACGCCACTCCGCGCTGCAAGCTTGACCGGCCACCGCTCTGCCTGGCTGCGAGAGGGGATCTCCGCAGGTCACCGCCGTCTCTGCCTGGCTGCCGCTGCTCCGCTGTCAGTTGCTTGCGTGGTGTTGTAGGTCTGGCTAGGGCAGGGTACACCGTGGTATGACGGTTCCTCTAGCCGTCAACACTTCCTCTCCCCCAATAGGGAGTAAGGAACCTGCGAAAGAGGCTTCTAAGCCTTCTTTTGCCCAAATACTTGGAACAATAATGATTGATGAGGTTAAAGAAACAAATGTCGAGGGGACTAGATTTCGGAAAGAAGGAGAGGTAGCCATTGGGCTTACGGCATCTGATGAAAAAGTGGGGAAGCTTTCATGGAAAAACATGTGATAGTCTTAAAGTTCTCTAGCTACAGACCAACATTGGAAGATATTCGAGATTCGATACATCGAACCTGGGGGATTCTAGGCGATTTCTCACTAGGTTTGCTAGATCAACGTCATGTTCTTGTTCGGCTTCAATCTGAGGCAGAAGCAAAGAAAGTCTTGGCAAGGGACTCGTTATTGATTCAGGGAGTTCGATTCAAAGCTTTCCGCTGGCATGATGGTTTCAGTCTGAAAGCAGACCCGATATCTGTTCCACTATGGGTAGAGTTGCCTAACTTGCCTTTGCATTTATTTCATCCCCCTCTTTTAAAAGCAATTGTGAACTCTTTTGGTGTCTTTTTGCGCATGGATGATCATACTCGATGTCTTTCACGCCCGAGTTATGCCCGTGTTTGCGTGGAGATGACTTTGGCGGAAAAGTTACCGAGTAGAATTTGGATAGATAGATCTAACAATAGGGGCTTTTGGCAAATGATTGAATATCCGGGTTTCAAATATTGTGATTATTGCTCATTGTTAGGACATCATGAGGATTATTGCAGGAAAAAGTTAGGTCATAAGGGCAATGTGAGAATACCAAATTTGGTGAAAGAAGATAAGACTGAGAAACAAAAGGTGGAAGCCAAAGTCCTCAAGCAACAATTTGTCCCAGTGGTTAAAAAAAATAATAAAATTTCAACGACAGAAGCTGGAACTAGTGGTGTAAAGAATGATCAGGGTGAGGAAATCCAGGAGGACGTTGGTGCTGAGAGGCCGATGGTCAAAGATTCAGGGAATGTCTTGTTGTCAAACAAATTCGAGTCACTTACGGAGACCATAGTTGAAGACGAGAGTAATCTAATGAATCATTAATTGCCTTGTAAGACGAAGGATCCAGTCAGTGACATGGTAGAACCAGAAACAACGGAGGAAGGACTTCTTGAGGCGGGGTACACAGCGGTTGAGATTGCAAAAGCGATTCAAAATCAAGGAGAGACAATTTCAGGGCTTGCTTCGTCTCCGCCAGAGCGTGTTCTGCCAATAACAGAGTTTGCTTCGTCAGAGCAAGTCGCGTCACCATTCGTTGGTTTGGTGAACAGAACATCAAATGCTATAGATGATGATCCAAAGAAGTTGATCCCTAAGAAAAATGCGAATGATGACCAAGCTTTCGTGCAAGAATGTGATATTGCTTCAGGTAGCAGCTCAAGGCCGCAGCAGAGAGCGTACGAGTATGTTCACCAGTTGAAATCAGGGAGGGCGCAGGGGGTTTCGACCAAGGCTGTTGGCGGGGATGTCGGGATCTCTAGCCCAGGGGAAAAGACGAGTAGTGGGAATGCTTCTCTACATATAAATGCAATGATTTCAGGCAGTAACTCCGGACCAACAAAGGAGGACGCAATAGCTGAGGATGATCATGTTGACAGTGGGTTTGTATATGGCTCTGGCAGTGGAGCTCACGTTGGTGCTCAGAATCGCATTCAGAGTGGTGACAAGGTGCATGACCGGAATGTAGGGTTTCCAGCAGATGCGAGTATTCTACAAGATGACGAAGCTTTAGTGGATGCAATAGTACTTGAAGCACCGAATATAAAACATATTAACTATTTGGTTCGTAACGCTAACAGCGAAACCGAAATGGAGACTGATACCGACATTTCGGATACAATCAGTTCAGAAGAAGAAGATTTGGATGAATACACCATTAGGTCAAGAGTAGTGTCAGGTTTAAAGACAGACCAAATTCGAATATCGAAAAGATTTCATGCGACGGACTTCAGAGACATCAAGGTATATCCTCGTCGATCATCTAGAATGAAGAAAAGTAACAGCAAGTATAGACATTGATCTAGGGGTTTGGTCACTATTTATTTTGGTTTTGCTATGATGTAAGTCCTCTGGTTCTTTTTATCGGGTAAATCATGTATTCCCGACTGATGTAAAATATTTTTTCAAGTAATAAAAAGCCTAGTATTCTTATTAAAAAAAAAAAAAAAAAAAAAAAAAAAACACCAATAATATTGGAGTGGATTTTGAAAGACCATATAAAGCAACATTTGGAGTAAGAGATATTTAGACCCAAAAAAAAAAACCTACACCCTCCCAATATGACCCAAATTATCAAAGATGGAGTGAAGAGTTAAGCTAGCAAGGTTGTTTTTCCTGCTGACACCCTCCAAAACTTGACAATATGGGTAACCCGGTTGACTGATTAGTATAAAACTCTCATCTAGTTTGTTCCCAGACATTGACAGAACCACTAGAATAAATCTCATCTTTCTGAACTTTGAATCAACACTTTTGTTTGTTCTTCTTCAGCAATGGCAGAAACATATTCCAGCAGTCCTACAAAAAAAGGTTAATTTGTATTCATTTTGTTTACGGTTTTGGTAAGAAAAGATAAGGAAATTGACAAACCATTTTTGTTGTTCCAGGATTGCAGTTGTTAAAGGTTCTAATAAGGTGATTGGGTTTGAGATTTGTAAACAGTAAGCTTGTCATGGAGTTCTTGTAGTCTCAACAGCCAGAGACACAAAAAGGGGAGCCGAATGTCACGTGATGACCTTTTTCCTTTGGCTAACACGCTGCCTACTAGCGTCACACTCCCGTCGGACTAACTAGTCAAGGCACTTCGATGCTTGGCTAATGCTAAGTGATGCTTCGAAAGCTTAAGTGAGGAAAATGCTAAGGCACAAGTGTTTGGGCTTTTGAAAGAATGCTTTGTATTGCTTGAGAGAGTTGTACAAGTGTTTTTTTATCTCTACAAATGAATGCCAAGGCCTATTTATAGGCCCTTAAAGTCCTAGAGGCTTCTAGTCTAGAACTTTCCACAATCCTCCTTCAAAGGAGTATTCTCTATGCATCTAGAAAGTTCCCACCTCCAAAGGAACCAGAAATTACAAGGAGGCTTCTAGAAAATACTACACAATTTTGTACAAGGGTGTTCTAGACTCATCCATGTTAGAACACTCTAGAGAAAGCTAAGCTAGAATGTCCAAGAGTACTCTAGAACCTTCCGGAGGCATCTAGAGAAAGCTTGTTGCTCCTTCGGTCCTTTACGGGCCTACTGCCAGCGTCCATATGATGCTTTGGATTCCTTGTTGCTTTGGTGAGGGATATTTTGAGAGATGGCTCGTGACACAAAGCTGTTGAAAAACTAAATAACTGGACTTTCTGATGTGGTTTTCATCAGCTAGATGTGATGGATCCAAATAGTGTTGCTTCACTGGCAGATTTTGTCAAAACCCAATTTGGAAAACTTGATATCTTGGTAAAAATTACTTGGAAACCAGTTTGTTTGTTGAAATGATTTGTATACTCATTTCAGTTCAATCAAATAGAGAAGAAAAAATGAACTTGAAACTTCTTTAGTTTTTGCTGTTGGTCTGTCACTTGGTTGGTCACAAGTTGCATCACGGTTTTGTGATGGAAAGTAAATCTTTATGCAGGAGTAATTGGAGCTATCGTAAACTCAGATGCTTTACTGTCTGCAATACAGTCAAAACCAAGGTCCTATAGTTTTTTCAACTTATTTATCGGTCTAACTTTATCAGTTGAAATAATAAGATTATTAAGACAATCATCGTTGAAAATCAATTTATTCTAAAAATTCTAGTTATGCAAATGATACAGGAGGTAAGATACGGGATATGTTGATCCCTCGATCTCCTTCATATTTTGCTTATGAGTGAAACTTTGAAATGACATAACTAAATTCATGGATACAATATAAAGGTACTCTCACTATAAAAAGGACTGAGCTGATCTTGTCAATGCAGGGAAAAAATGAGAAACCCAATTGGAGAGAGATAATGACAGACACATATGAATTGGTGGAAGAATGTCTAAAAACGAATTATTATGGTGTCCAACAACTATGTGAAGCACTCATTCTGCTCCTTCAGTTATCCAAAGCACCACAAATTGTGAACGTTTCATCCTCTATGGGACTGCACAAGGTATATATCCAAATTTCGTTGATAATTATTTTATTTCACACCTGAAAACTTCTGCTTTTTTCATTGAGGAAACTGAAACTCTTTATGAAGGTTAGCCTTGGTTTCCTTTGCTTTGATGATTCAGAACATCTCCCATGAAGAGGCTAAAGGGGTGCTTAGTGATGCTGATGGTCTCACAGAAGAGAGAGTGGACAAGGTGTTGTTGGACTTTCTAAAGGATTTCAAGGAAGATTCATTAGAATCAAAAGGCTGACCTACATTTATTCTGCCTACACAACCTCAAAAGCAGCTCTGAATGCCTACACAAGAATTCTAGCGAAGAAGTTGCCTAATTTTTGAGTAAATTGTGTTTGTCTAGGATATGTCAAGACCGATAAAAATGCCAATACTGGAAACTTGACAGTTGAAGAAGGGGCTATGAATCCTGTGAGGTTAGCATTTCAACTTGATGACGGGCCCTCAGAAGTCTTCTTCAATCGAATGGAAGATTCAAGTTTTTGTATGGTGATGCACTAATTAAGCTGATCTCCTCTGGTGATTTTACTATATACATGCTGGAAATACCTGTACTATTCTACTGAATATGGCCATAAAGCTAGAAATGCTTTGTTTGGTGCAGCTATTCTTGAGACCACATTTTGAGTTTCTATGCAAATTGCTATTGCGAGTTACCTGATTTTTTGTGACATGAGGATTTATTCAGGCTGTTTTGAGCATTGTAAAACTCGTACACATTTGGCATTATCTCAAAAGTCGTTCATCAAGTCAAAATAAGACATACACGGCATTAATCCATACAGCTACTCTGAAATCTGAATTCAACTCAACGGAGCAACATAAGGCATCAATTAGAAAACATTATGCACGTCTATTACTTGTTACATGTGTCGGATGTTTGCTAAGAACACATGAAGTACAAAATGACTATGTTGTGCAAATCTCTTGTGGCTGTGTGGGCGTATCTCAAAGTACATGGGGCAAACAAAATTTTACCTGCTTATGTATTTCAGCGAAACAAACTTCATGACTAGACAATTGTGATGTGCCGAGATTTTGCATCCCATCTGAAATGCACAAACCCTTAACGTGACAACATTGGTTTGCAACTGCTAACAAATATGGGAAATGTCTCAATTTGGAAAGCCATATTTCTAAACTTAGGAATGTACCATAGCATTGAGCAGGGATAGACTCTAGTTGTACAGTTTTGTCCCAAAATTGTGACAAACTCTCATTTCAGTGTTTTTGCATGTTTTTATGACAGAAGAAGCTTGGTCTTTGACTCTTGCCTGGCTCAAGGGACGACTCATTGACTTTCGGCTAGCAAAAAATAACCACCTAGTACGAGGCATTGCCATTTCAATGCTTCTGGTTTATGTTTTGAAATTCGGAAATCCATCTAGACAGGGTGCAAGATGGTGATTGTCAATGCCCTTATAAGCTCAACGGAAAACCCAATGAGCATATGTCAGCTAATTTCTAAAATGAAAAATCATTTGAGTTTCTTGTTGGTGTCCCTTATCCACAGCAAAGAAATACAAGTGGCCTCATTAAGCACCATGGTCTACTTGTACAGGCCAACTATTTCCTACATTTTGCTCATGGTGGTGGTTGACACTTTATCATATGACTAAGCCTTGGTAAAGATGATATGACACTGAAAAACACTTGTTTGTTTTCTCGATTATTCTCATCCGAAGAAATGGAAGAAACAAACTCCACCATGCCAACAACAAAGATGTTTCTACTATCCTCTTCGCTGTTTTATTGAGAATTCAATTCATTTGTGGTTTTTGTAAGGAAAGATGGAAATTGACAACACCCGTTTTGTTTACAGGGTTGCAGTTGTGACAGGGTCTAATAAGGGGATTTGGTTTGAGATTTGTAGGCAATTAGCTTCTCAGGAAATTAGTGGTCTTAGTAGCTAGAGATACTAAAAGGGGAGCCGAAGCTGTTGAAAAACTCAGAGAATCTGGACTCTCTGATGTGGTTTTTCATAAGCTGAATGTGATGGACTCAACTAGTAATGATTCTTTGGCTGGTTCCATTAAAACTTAATTTGGGAAACTTGATATCTTGGTAAGATTGGAAACCCCACTTTGTCGGTGAAATGATTTTGCATTATATATAGTTAGTAATGAAGTTCAATATCCATCCACATTCAACTTTAAACACCAATGCTCATTAAGTCCTTCCACCAAATGATTCATGGATGAAGGAGTCTTGTGATTTATAGGATTTTAATTAATTTCTAAGAAAATGACCCTGTAAACTTATTTTTTTGTTTCCTACCAAATTTCTTGATATCTTGAGTTGACAGACAACTAGGTTATGTGATCAAAATTGAACCCCTTGCAGGTGAATAATGCAAGAATAGGTGGGGCTATGATGGACTCAGATGCCTGGAGGGTCATGAAACTTCAGGTGAACTCTTCGATCTGAACTCACTTGTTTGCTCCGATCAACATACCTCCCAAATTGCTTACAATTTTAGGATTTATGACATGGCCTGAATTGTGAGGATATTCTCCTCAATATTTTCTACATCGACAAAAAAAAAGATTGCAATATTCTCTAGCATCATCAAACTTGAATGTACACTTTACAGGCAAATGAAATGGACTAGCCCTTTTCAACTTACTTGTCTAGCTAGTAATGCAATTGAAGTTTTGTGCAAGTGCTCTAAAAAATAAGGAGAATGTCCGTATGAAAATCAAGATATTCTAAAACATCTAGCCACGCAAATGATATGGAAGCGCAAGAAATGGGAGTTATGTTGATACCTCTCATTGATTTTTTCCTTATAGGTGAGACAGTATAACAAAGTTATTTAAATACATACATGGATACAAAGTAAAAGTCCTTCAAACTATCAAGATGGCTTATTTACTCTAATTAAAACGGCTTATTTGCAATGCAGGGAAAAAATGAGACACCTAATTGGAAAGAGATATTTACAGAGACCTATGAGTTGGCAGAAGAAAGTCTAAAAACAAATTATTATGGTGTCAAACAAATCACTGAAAGCATTCATTCCTCTCCTTCAGTTATCCGATTCACCATGTATTGTTAGTGTTTCGTCCTCCATGGGACTGCTCAAGGTATCTATATATATATTTGTCTTGTCTAGAATTACAATGTCGCACCCCAGCTTGTTGTTTTCAACACACACATATTGATATCAATATGAAAGTTTCTTCTAGTTAAAAACTGAAACTCTTTATAAAGATTAACTTTGGTTTTCTTCCGTTGTGAGATTCAGAATGTTTCCCACAAAGAGGCTAAAAGGGTGCTTAGTGATGTCAATGATCTTACGGAAGAGAGAGTGGACAAGGTGTTGAAAGACTTTCTAAAGGATTTGAAGGAAGATTTATTAGAGTCCAAAGGCTGGCCTACATCCACTTCTGCTTATGTAATGTCCAAAGCGTCTCTGAATGCCGCCTACACAAGAATACTAGCAAAGAAGTAACCTAATTACCGAGTAAATTGTATGTCCAGGATATGTGAAGACAGATAAAAATGCCAATACTGGAACCTTGACAGTTGAAGAAGGTGCAATAAGTCCTGTGAAGTTGGCATTTATGCCCTATGATGGATCCTCTGTTAGAAATGTTGGCGAGAATTGAACAAATTAGTCCCACATCGAGTAGTAAACCAAGTTAAGTGAAGTTAATAAAGGATTGAATGTGTGTCACACAGCGACGATGCCTTTTGGGTAGGTGAAAACCCCATACCTGGGCGCGGCGAAAATATTGCTCTTTTGTTGATCCATCAAATCTTTTGTAAAAAATGAAATCCAAAAGCCAACATGCCAATAGACAGGTTATAATGCATCTAGCTTGTCATGATCCATTTATCACTAAACCCTCTCATGACTATTAGTGTCATGAATTAATTGGCGGGAGAAAAACAAATGATGAAAATAAGGCGCGAAAATTGGCGTGTGAATTCAAATTCGAATGAAGCAAGAATAGAAGAGTAATATCACCTGTTAGTTACAACCACCAGCCTGTCACGTGGCTGAGTGAAAACAGAGAGAAAAGGCATGTAAGAAGAAAATAGTTGAGGCTCCAATCACTTTCGATTGAGAGAGTTTTTCATTTCTGTATTAGTTCAGACCTATCAAATTTCATTTTTCTTTGATTGTTCAGTGTGTTTTGTTCTCCAATTGTCCAAATCTGACATTTGGTATTAGAGCTCACTCGATCCATTCCACCATGGAAACCAGAGCTCGAGAACTTGAGGCGTTCATGAAAGAAACAAAAAAGCAATAGACAGAGACAACTGAACAACTAGAAACATTCAAGACAGAGCTTAGATGCATTGCTCAGGCCGGGGAAATTCAAGAAAAACGAATCGATGCTAAGATCAATCAACTAATTCAGATGCTACAAGGTAATCAGATAATCAATAGATCGAGACGAAGCAAGTACATCTCAAGGCACTAGAGCAAACAACATTCAGACATCGACTCCCTCCCTCCCTCTCACAGATTATGGAGGTAATTTTTTCCGTTTTCCCAAGTTAGATTTTCCACATTTTGATGGCATCAACCCTCGTTCTTGGATAAAAAAATGTGAACGATACTTTCAATTAGACAATGTCTCTAAGGAGAATAAAGTTTCGATTGCTTCAATTCACTTGGACAACAAGGCCGATACCTGGTTTATGGACTACCAGATCAGTAAACCTTCACTCACTTGGAAAGACCTAATTCAGGACATTTGTTTTCGATTTGAAGATCCCTTATCTACCAATTATGTTGACACCTTCAATAAACTGTCCCAAGATCTAAGTGTAGACCTCTATTTTGACAAATTTGAAGAGCTCAAATCCTTGATGTTACTTCATAATCCTATACTATCAGAGACCTACTTTGTTCTCAGTTTCATCAGTGGCCTTAAACCAGAGATTAAATTTGTCATCCAGATGTTTAAGCCTTCTTCTATTTCTCAAGCATTCTACCTCGCACGAATGCAAGAGGCTTGCATTGCTCCTACTCCATCTACAACCCATCCTACTCCTTCATATCAACGCCATTTCTATCTTTCTTCTACTTCTTCTCCATGGCCTAAACCATCTATATAGTTCTCTTCCACTTACACACCCACTCCAGCAGTCACTCCAACTCTCCCACCTCCCTCCACCATACCTACTATTACAAGAACACCTCCATACCCACCTATTGAGCGTCTAAGTCCTGCTCAAATGAAGGTTAGACGTGATAAGGGACTGCGTTACAATTGCGATGAATTGTACAAACCTGGCCATCTCTGTAAACACCAACATCTGTACATGTTAGTTCCTAATGACTATTGCTTAGATGAGTCTCTACCTCTATTGAATGAAACTAAGAATCTTGTTCAAGAAATCCCTTCAAATATGGAGCTCTCTATCAATGCTTTACATGGCAACTCATCTTTTAATACAATCCTATTCAAAGGATTCATAAAAAAGTCCTATCTCAATCCTTATCGACACAGGAAGTGCACATTCCTTCGTCGATCCTCAAGTCATCAAAGATACACACTGGCCTATTATACTCACACCTCAAATGCTAGTTAAAGTTGCTAACGGCCAGCAACTAACTAGTAGTGCTATCTACCAGCCTCTTAAGTGGACTATGCCTTTGAAGGGTCTGTTAGAGTATTACCTCTTGGAGAGTTGACATGGTTTTGGGAGGGGGGGGGGGGGGACCCTTTGGGAATATCTTAATCAACCTTCAGACTCTGCAACCACTCTGCAAGGCTTTTCTGATGCAGCTTCTTTGTCTTTACTACAACCTACTAAATTCAGCAAATTCATCAGACAACACTCACCCATGTTCCTTGGCCAATTCTCCTCTCTAACTTCCATTGAACCACCACCTTCTCCGCCTCCTGCTGTCATTCCATTATTAAACAACTTCCATGACATTTTTCAAGCTCTTTCAACACTCCATCCCACTCGTAGCCTAGATCACAGAAGTCCATTGAAACCACAAGATATTCTACTTCCCAAGCTCCATACAAGACACCTCACCTTCAAAAGGAAGTAGTTGAAAAATTAGTCCAGGAAATGCTTGAAGCAAGTCTGGTTCAACAATCGCATAGCCCATTCTCAGCACCAATTCTTCTTGTAAAAAAGAAGGACAATTCTTGGCATTTTTGTGTTGATTATAGACGTTTGAATGACTTGACCGTAAAACATAAATTTCCAATACCCCTTATTGATGAACTCTTGGATGAGTTACATGGTGCCAAGGTGTTTTCCAAAGTGGATTTGAGGTCAGGTTACCATCAAGTTCTTGTCCACCCTTATGATGTCTTCAAAACAACTTTCAAAACGCATCACGACCATTTCGAATTCAAAGTTATGCCGTTTGGTTTAACCAATGCTTCGGCTACATTTCAGGCATTAATGAACAACATCTTCCAACCCTTCTTACGAAAGTTTATACTGCTCTTCTTTGATGACATTTAATCTACAGTCCCTCAATGGATGACCACCTTACTCATCTCAACACCACATTCCAGACACTGAGATTACACAGCTTATATGCCAAATTCACTAAATGTTCTTTTGGCCAATCTACATTGGAGTATCTCGGCCACATCATCTTAGACAATGGCGTTGCTGCTGACCCTGTCAAAGTAGAGGCTATGCTCTCTTGGCCTACACCTACAACAATAAAAGCATTACGAGGTTTCCTGGGATTGACCGGTTACTATCGAAAGTTTGTGCAACATTATGGACAAATTGCTAGACCATTGCTGATTTTTTGAAAAAGGATGCTTTCCTATGGAGTCCTTTAGCTGACAATGCTTTCACAAAGCTGAAAATAGCCATGAGCACTACTCCTGTCCTATGGCTACCTGACTTTTCCATACCCTTTTACTTGTAAACAGATGCCTGCTCAGTTGGGATTGGTGCTATCCTATCCCAACAAAATAAACCAATATTTTTTTCAGCAAAGCCCTTGGTCCAAAGAATTTGGGGTTGTCCACTTACTAAAAAGAACTATTAGCAATCGTATTTGCAGTGCAGAGATGACAATCATATTTACTCAGCACTAAGTTCTTTGCGATGATAGACCATGAAAGCATTAAGTACTTGCTTGAGCAGAAGATTTGGACTACTTTGCAACAAAGATGGGTAACCAAATTACTGGGGTATGATTATGTGATTTGCTACAAGAAAGGTGTTGATAATAAGGTTGCAGACGCCCTGTCTAGGATTCCTGCTTCTTCATGCTCAACTATGTCTCACAGCTCGCCCAAATGGTTACTCGATGTGGTAGAGAGTTATGCTCAAGACCAGGTCACACAAGCCTTACTAGCTAAGCTGCTAATTACCCCTGCTTCTAGTCCACCTTTCAAAATTAAGAATGGCATAATTCTCTTAAAAAACATAATCTGTATTGGTGCCACTAAACCTTGCGAATTCAAGTGCTCTCTTCACTACATTCATCAGCTTTAGGGGGCCATTCAGGTATTCAGGTGTCATATTAGAGACTTAAAAACCTCTTTTATTGGCCGGGAATGAAGACTCAGTTAATCCAAATGGTTACTAACTGTGACATATGTCAATGCAACAAGGGAGATCAAACTGCATATGGAGGTTTACTTCAACCTCTCCCTGTACCTAATTACGCCTGACAGCATATTACAATGGATTTTATAGAAGGATTACGACTTTCTCATGGCAAATCAGTGATTTTTGTGGTCGTAGATCACCTTACAAAGTTTAGCCATTTCATGGCCTTATCACATCCATTTTTTGCTTCAATGGTAGCTGAGACCTTTCCTCAGAACGTCTACAAGCTCCATGGCCTACCAGAATCCATTGTATATGATCGGGACCTAGTCTTCCTTAGTAAATACTGGAAGGAGATCTTTGACGCATTAGGTACCTCCTTATCCATGAGCACTGCATATCATCCTCAATCGGATGGTCAAACGGAGCGTACCAACGCGTGCTTAGAAACGTATCTACGATGCATGACCAGTCATACACCTTATAAGTGGTCGCAGTGGTTGTATTTAGCTGAGCACTGGTTTAACACCAGCTACCACTCGAGCTTGAAAACAACACCATTTCAAGCTTTATACGGTTATTCTTCTCCTCTGCTGGCACTCCCTCCCACTGATTCACTAGCTATCCCAGAGATTCAACAGTACTTAAATGCACGCATTGAGATGATCAATGTCCTCAAAGAACGTCTACACCAGGCACATGAACGAATGAAGAGGTATGCTGACAGACACCACACTGAACGTAGTTTTTCAATCGGTGATTGGGTTTATCTCAAACTCCAACCTTACAGACAAACTTCAGTATAGTTACGGAGGAATCTCAAGCTTTCTGCACGATTCTATGGCCCTTTCAAGATCACGGACAAAATAGGCTCTGTTGCTTATCGTCTTCAGCTCCCTACATCTTCACTCATTCATCCTGTCTTCCATGTTTCCCAGCTCAAAAGGAGACTTGGCATTGCTGCCATACCATCACCAACACTTCCCTTACTCGACAATAATGGCGGATTTAAGGCCGAACCAGTTGCAATATTAAGCAGATGCTTGATACCTCGCAATAACAAGGCGGTAACTCAGGTCTTGGTACAATGGTCCAATTTGACTCCTCAAGACGCCACTTGGGAAGATTTGACTTCCGTCACTTCTTCATTTTCTGATTTCCATCCTTGAAGACAAGGATGATTTCGAAAAGAGGGAATTGTCATGAATTAATTGGCAGGAGAAAAACAAAAGATGAAAATAAGGCGCGAAAACTGGCACGTGAATCCAAATTCGAATGAAGCAAGGATAGAAGAGTAATATCACCTGTGTTAGTTACAACCACCAGCCTGTCATGTGGCAAAATGTGATAGGATGAAATTAAATTTCTGTTATAGTTTTCTCTTTATAAGCTGAGTGAAAACAGAGAGGAAAGGCATGTAAGAAGAAAATAGTTGAGGCTCCAATTACTTTCGATTGAGAGAGTTTTTCATTTCTGTATTAGTTCAGACCTATCAAATTTCATTTCTCTTTGATTGTTCAGTGACGTGTTTTGTTCTCCAATTGTCCAAATGTGACAATTAGACAACAATACAAATCACCAGATCATAAGCTTTTGTCCCGCCAAATCACTCCTCAAGAGCAATCACGGAGGAACATGGAAACAATATCTCCAAATCCCCACTAGTTGCCAAACAATATCTCTAAATCCTCGTTAGTTTGTAAGAAGTAAGAGCTGATTTTAGAAGTCTTGTTGTATAAATACTGGATGTCAATCCTTTAGATTTGGCAACATAGGATGTCAATCCTTTGTATTTGGTAATTATTCGTTCCGGAATCATTAAACCTTGGTGTCATTGTAAATATAGGAAATCAAATCCCTTAATTGGCCAAAGGTGTGATGGTTGAGCAGTGGCTGATGGTATCACTATTTCACATAGTCGAACCCAACCGGCGGCATCTGGGATGGGAGGGGTTAAGGGATAAAAAAAAAATAAAAATCCCTTAATAAACGAACAATGAAAAGTGGATTCCATGTGTGTGTCATTAGTTTGGTTTATCGAACATGCCCTCACCCATATCACGGAATTCTTAGCCTATCCCTCCCTTACTTTGATCACTTTTTTAATAAAGCCCATATAATTTTATTAACATTCATTTGTTTGGGTTTAATTGGGGTTTTGGATTTAATTAGGCTTTGAGTAGAATTATGAACAATTTTGAAATTTTGTAAGTTGTGCGAGAACTTTATCGGAATGTCAAAAAGTCCACACACAGTCAACTTTTCAATTGCTAAAGAGGGGGAGAGGACGAGTTCAGAGTTTTATAACTTGACAAAGGAAATTTGAGAATTCGAAAGATGATATATTAAAATTTATAAAATCACTCAAACAGATTTTTGTCCTTTTACGTTGGGTTTCAAAAAATATATGAAAAAATTTCATTGTTATAAATGGTGGGTTAATATTTGGATAGGATTTTGGATTTAATTGAGCTTTGAATAGAATTAAGGGTGATTTCAAAATTTTGTAAGTTGTACAATGACTTTATTGAGATGTCGAAAAGTCTACAGGGCAAAGTCAAGTTTTCAATTGTGAGATATGGTAAAGAAGATGGGTTAAGAATTTTATAACTTGATAAGGACTATTTAAGAATTCGATAGATAATGAATTACACATTGAACTCAATTACATGGGCTTTTCTAAACATCGAGGAAATGCGTGAGGGAGAGAGAGTGAGCCTCTCGAGCTCCCTTGTGCGTTTCCTCGACGTTTAGAAAAGCTGCAATTACACTTAGACATAGAGATGAAGATCATTTGATATGAAATGACATGAGATAGCAGGTGAAAGGAGAAGCTTGGCCGAATTAAAACCAACCAAACAGGCCTGCTGGTCCCCCTCGTCTCCCTCGAGATGGAGACGAGCGGGCATCGCAAAGCTCGTCACCAAATTTAACTAAATAAATAAAATCATATAA
The DNA here is from genome assembly GCA_963556465.1 of Berberis vulgaris. Classification (NCBI taxonomy): domain Eukaryota; kingdom Viridiplantae; phylum Streptophyta; class Magnoliopsida; order Ranunculales; family Berberidaceae; genus Berberis; species Berberis vulgaris. The sequence continues at coordinate 8,635,115 of OY747131.1, read as the reverse complement.
AACGGCAGTCTCATATAAAAGTTAGTGAGGGATAGAGAGTTGCAACCACCTGAAATCAGCACTTGCATTGTTTGTTTGCTTTTAAAATTCTTCTCATCAGAAATGGCAGAAGCAAACTCCACTAGGCCAACAAAGAGGTTTCTACTTTCATCTTCCCTGTTTTCTTGAGAATTCAATTAATTTCTGATCTATACAAAGATAAGAAAATTGACAACACCCAACTTTTTTTTTTCAGGGTTGCAGTTGTTACAGGGTCTAATAAGGGGATTGGGTATGAGATATGTAGACAGTTGACTTGTCATGGAGGAGTTGTTGTAGTCTTAACAGCCAGAGATACAAAAAGGGGTCTTGAAGCTGTTGAAAAGCTCAAAGAATCTGGGCTTTCTGATGTGTTTTTTCATCAACTGGATGTGATGGACTCAACTAGTATTGCTTCTTTGGCTGCTTTCATCAAAACCCAATTTGGGAAACTTGATATCTTGGTAAGATTAGAACCAGTTTGTTCAATTGAAGGATTTCATATACTCATTTTAATTCAATCAAATAAAGAAGAATACAGATTCTTGTAGTTGTATTGAGTTTGGATAATCTATCAGTCCTTAATTTGACCATCATTGGTAGTTGGGAATTTCATCAAACCCCAATTTGGGAATTTTGGTATCTTGGCAAAATTGGAATGTAGTTTGTTTGATGAAATGATTTCAGTTTGCGCATACCAGATCAGTGAAACAAATATGGAAAAGTAGTTGTAGTATTGAAGTTCGATGCCTATCAGTCCTCAACTTGACTATCTAATCTGTGGATGATATATATTATCAAAACATAAATTTGGGAAATTTGATATGATGGTAAGAGTGGGATGCGGTTTGTTTTATTAAATGATTCATCTTGCGCATACCAGTTCAATGGTATTGAAGTTGGATACCCATGTCCTCGACTTATCATTTAATGGACTCTAACTGTTCCACCAAATCATGCTTGGATGAAGGAGTATTGTGATTTTATAAGATTCTATTTTTCCTAAAGAAAAAGACATTATAGAGATAGTTCTTCCATAAGTTTCTTAAGTTATTAGTTTTTCCGAATTTTTTGAGTTGAAATACTTTTCTGATCATAAAAGTTTTGACTGGGTTTTGTGATGAACATTAAAACCCCTTGCAGGTGAATAATGCAGGAATAGGTGGGGCTACATTGGATTCAGATGCTCTCAAGGCCATGAGACTTGAGGTAAGCCTCTGATCTTGACTAACTTGTTTACTCCAATTTTAAAGAGGAATAACATACCTCCCTATTTGTTTTCATGGCCACTAGTCCGCTACTGTCATAAATTTGAATATTAACTTTAGAGAGATTATATACCCAACATTTTTCAAGTTTTATGGTGAGCTAGTAATAGAAGTTGAAGTTTTGTACTAGTGATCTTGATAGTGAGGAGATCATCCTAGCTAGGACAATCAGTTTATTCTAAAGCATCTAGGCATGCACAATATGGGAGGTATGTTTATCCTCGCTCTCCCTCTTCCCGCTTTGCTTATAGAAAGTTTTTGTTTTGTTTTGTTTTGTTTTTTTTTAATCAATAAAACACAGCTTTATTATAAACCAAACAGGGGAAAAAACAAGCTAGGGAGTGAGAGGGTCCAGCTAGCTGAGGGGAGCAGAAACAATTACACAAATTTATTTAAATATATTCATGGTTATACATATAAAAGTATTTCTACCATTAAAAAGAAATACTGATTTGTGCTTGTTAATGCAGGGAAAAAATGCGAAACCCAATTGGAAGGAGATAACGACAGAGACCTATGAGGGAGCAGTTGAATGTCTAAAAACAAATTATTATGGTGTCAAACAAGTCACTGAAGCACTCATTCCTCTCCTTCAGTTATCCAATTCACCACGTATTGTTAACGTTTCATCCTCCATGGGACTGCTCAAGGTATATATACCTGTATTGTTGAGAATTATTATGTCTTATCCCTGACATGTGTTTCCCACGATTCCATGTGAGGACCACGTATGATAATCATAAATAACACATTCTCTAATAGGTTTGACCATTAGAGTAAATGTTGATGTTATATTCTAACTCCATGTTTTCTGAATTATGTACTACATCTTTTGCTCATGAATACACACACACAGGCGTGTCTTATGTAAAGGCTGACCTTGGCATCTCTTCGTTTGTGATGATTCAGAATATCTCCCATGATGAGGCTAAAGGGGTGCTTAGTGATGCTGATTGTCTCACAGAAGAGAGAGTGGACAACATGTTGAACGACTTTCTAACGGACTTCAAGGAAGGTTTACTAGAATCCAAAGGCTGGCCTATATTTCTTTCTGCCTATACAATCTCCAAGGCCTCTTTGAATGCCTACACAAGAATTCTAGCGAAGAAGTTACCGACTTTTCGGATAAATTGTGTATGTCCGGGATATGTCAAAACTGATATGAATGCGAATACTGGATCCTTGACAGTTGAAGAAGGTGCATTAGGTCCTGTGACATTGGCGTTCATACCAGATGATGGACCCTCAGGTGTCTTCTTCAGTGGAACAAAAGAAGCAACCTTTTGATTTCTGTAGTAAGCCGATCCCCTCTATTGATGATACTTTATACATTCTAAAAATAGTTGTATTATCATTCTACTGAATGAAACTAGAATGCTCTTTTGTTGATGGAACTAGTCTTGGGACTTCATTGTGTTTCCCTTGCATATAGTTGTTCTGTATCTGTTTCCGTTTGTTAATTCCGAGTCGACTCGACCTTAGATCACGAGCTATTGAAATTGTTACCTGTACCGCACCTATGTAATGTTCACATAGTTAAATTTCTGGACTGACCTCAATTTTTTCTGAGTAGGGATGTAGACTGGTTGGGTAGGTTCATTGTGTTATATCCTATTTGGTTGTTGCATTGGGTCTATGCACCTTTGACCAAAATGTTAAGCCCATACCTTCCCTTTGTTAGGAGGATGTATACCATATGTTATGAGAGTTGGTTTCCACACACATCTGAAATGAAATCCATGCAAACCCAACATCGCTGTGGATCTTGAAAAACCTAGGTAATGGAGGAGCATTTGAGATGTGTGTGTGGTGAGAGAGATTTCTCTGCCTCTCTATATGAATGGGTGGACGAGGAAAAACATAGTTGCTGTAGAAGGGATTGATTGGATTTGGCGCCAAATATCCTGGTTCACAAATGGGATTAGACTCTTAAGCCTTCGGACCCTAATTTTGAGAGGTCGCATCTAATGCTCCAAGGGATCTATTGGATATGCTCCTATGGTGCTCCGAGTTCGAGATACGCATCTAAATGTTGACAACGCCATTTACAACCTACGGCCGGTAAAAATGTCTTGTTCTTGCTCAATAAGCTTTCTTGTGATATACTCAACATGAATTTCGGTACTTGATTTTTAGTACGGAGGGTGCGGCCTTTGAAAGGCCGTTGGCACTGACACTTGACACAAATATTGCAGATAACACACTCCTACCTTAGATGCCGCCGGCTAAATTTGATTCTATGACCTAGTGATATCACCCGCCACTGCTCAACCATTAAGTCATCACACTTTTATGTATGAAATTGTTTCTCAAATATTGAAGATAATGTATATTCTAAATTTATTCATTTTGGCTTACTATTGTAGTTCATTCCCTATGAAAAGGTTAAATTGGAGTTCAACAGTGACAACCTATGTCACGCCCCGATTTTCGAAGAAAATGAAAATCCTAAATTTCACGTAGGATTATCCGTTTCCTAAAAACTCAGGACGTGAAAATTCAATAACAACACAACGTTTAGGAGCAACAATTATAACATAATTTAGAAAATTAAAACAAACTAAAAAATAATCTAACCATGAAACTCTGACGTTGCTAGCCCCATTAACGAAACTCCAGTAACGTTGCTCATAAATCTCTAAACCCGTGAAAGGCTAAATGACTACATTCCAATAAGAACGTATTCAAGAAGCATAAACTTACTTGGGTCAGCGAAGTAGTTGGTGTGAGTAATCTCAATCCTTATAAATAAAATAGTTACATGCTTTAACATAAAAATTTCATAAACAAGAAAATAACACTCAAAGTCTTGTAGTTCTTCAACGAGGCAAACATTTCATACTCTTAAGTTTTATCATGCTTAAAATATACATTTATTTTACCAACACTTACAAAATGAATGTCGAACGTGGTAAGTTTGACCTAAAAAAAATTGTTAGTAGACTTACTATCTTGCACGGAACGTTTAAAAATAAATGAATAAAATTCGTTATTTATCAGTCCTCATAAATACAATTTATTTTCAAATAAATACAGATTATACTCATAATCATCATTATTTAAATATCAATAAAATACATTTTACCTTAAGGAAGACATGTAGTTTTCATTCTAAAGTCGAATGAGCATTTAGTTTCTTCCATTAAGGCAATCATGCAACACAAAAAATCTCATTTTTTTCCACAATCGCACTACCCTTCTTGTGCCGAACACACCTCAACCAAGTGTGTCTCCCTTGCATTCGAAACCATTCAGAGCGTACATGTTCCAAGTGGGGTGCCACATCAAGGAATAAGTCATCTCACCCGAAGTTCGATCCATGACAAACATTTCCTAAATACTACACGTACTACCGAACTCACATGAAACGACGTATCGATATGCAAGCAAGTCTACATATCCAAAAATTATATATCACGTATACAAGCAAGTATGCACACAAAATTTTTTTTTCTCACTTTTTTTTTTTTTTTTGGAGTTGTGGAAAAGAGCACAAAAAATCAATTAAAACTCAAATGCAGCTTAGCAGGTCAAGTTGCACCACAATCAAATACTCATATTCACCCACCCTAACGTATTAACATATATTCTCCTATCCTCCTATCCTTAACATTTCAAGGACCATTATGAAACCACAAGTCATTTTGCACACCAATCAAATTCAAGTAATGACATGCAATTACCAAATTGCATAACAACACACATACTAAAATTCATCTCATCAAGGAATGAATCCTCGGAAAATTTCTTTCAACGTACTTTACAACTTCATCCTCTAAACATGAACACACAGCAAAATATACATTCGCAACGTAGATATCTAATTTGAAAAAAAATGTATTTACTACTATATCTATATTCATTAATAATTTGCACATTATATTAGCAAAGTGACTACTTGTTTTTTTCAATCCGTGTGAATTTTTGTTTTTGTTTTGGAAGATATTTAATCCATTTTTTTTATTTATTATTTTTTTATTTTTATTTATTTTTTGAAAGGCGAGCGGAGTTTTTATAGGATCCCGAAATCCATTTTTTATTAATATTCATTGCAAGCAAAATGACGTATTACTAGCTTAACAAATACTTTTGACACACCAATCCAAATTCTTTTATTCTTTCTTCATTTTTATCGAACCTGGAGTTCTAGTGGAGGGAATTGTTGATTGTTGTTTTTAGTCACAAGTCATTAAACACTCTTTTCAAGATGGGCTGGATAATGGCCAAGGGAACATGATTTTGGCACAAACTTTCAAGGTTTAAATCAAACACTAGCTCATGCAAGTGATCCTACTTTGTCAGTCATGTCATAAACAATAGTCTTGTAAATGTAAGAACTCACAAGAAATGTATCTAACAATGTAATTTTCTATTGCTCAGAAAGAGCTACCAGGTGATGGGTTTTTTTTTCCTCCCTCAATGTAAATATCACCAAACCAGTGGACATGAAGAAATTTATTTGGATCACTTCACCTAAAAGCATTTGTGAAAGCAAGACCTGCAAGAATTTTGGGTCTTGAATCCATATGCTAATGGCACTAGAGCAAGATTTGAAGAGGGCACACCAAAACCAAATGACGACTGTTCTCGAGACAAAGTAATAAACAAAACCAACCTTATTAAATTCACAAACAAAAGGGAAGGAAGAAAACTCACCCGTTTGGCATGCACTACCCGCAAACTCGCATACGCCTAATGTCACAACTATCTTCTTGCCTAGCCAAGTGAGGTTGGCAAGTGTAAATAATGTAGAGTATTCCACATTGTTCTAGAGAGAGTTCTCTAGAACCTCCCATAAAATTCCATAGAGTTCTATAGGATTCTAGTCCTTAGATATTTCTAAGGAAGTGTGTAGAAGCTCATTGTAAACCGTTAGATCAAATTGATCACCACTGTCCATTGAGGAGGTGGAGTTGTATAAATAGGCTAAGGCCTCATTTGTTGTAATCACCTCAAAGAATTCAAGCAATACAAATTCTAGTTCTCTTAAGCTCTCTTGTGTGTTCTTAGCTTGCTTAGTTTTCCAAAGTCTAAATAAGTCTTTTGTGTATAAGGTTGACTAGCTTTCTTTGATAAGTCGGGGCAAAGTTTGCTAGTGTCGCACGGGAAGTACTTGTGAAAAGAAAGCCCGTGACAGTTGGTATCAGAGCGAAGTTTGGCAAGGTTGGTGAAATCATCCTACACAAGAGAATGTCGTCAGAGGTCAACAACCCAGCAATTGGCAACAACGACAAAGGTGGGAAAGTCCGCAAGGACAAATCGAAGGACATGATCGCTGCGATGGATGAAAGGTTGGCTAAGTTGTGTGCCACCATGTACGACTTGAGGGAGAAAGTCGAAGACATGGACCAACGCATTGAGGGGCTAACGTCCAATGGGGAGGACCAAGAGCTCCGGGAAGAGATGCAAGGAGCCTTGAACGCAGTAGTGGACATGGTGTCCAAGAAGATCGAGTCCCTTGAAGCCCAAATTGTTGCCAAAGATGCGGAGATGTATGCTTATAGGGAAAGAGTTGAGAAGCTAGAAACTCAACTCAGTGTGTGTATGGTTGCGGTAGCCAATGGTGGGACTACACCAGAGACAATCACCCACAGAGTCGAAGCTCCCAAACCTAATGCCTATGGTGGGGCAAGGAGTGCAAGGGAGATTTACAACTTCTTGTGGAACATGGAGCGCTACTTTGACGCGGTTGGCATAATAGATGAAGCATCAAAGGTACGTAGTGTCTCCTTATATTTAAATGATGTTGCTACAGTTTGGTGGCGCAGAAGGTCCGATGATGTCAAGAAAGGATTGTGCACCATCGACACTTGGAAAGAATTCACGAAGGAACTCAAGAGACAATTCTACTCGGAGGATGCCGAAAACGAAGCTAGGGCCAAGCTTCGTCGCTTCAACATAAGGAAGGCCACATAAGGGAGTATGTGAAGGAGTTCTCGGAGTTGCTCTTGGAGATTCCTGACATGGGAGAAAAGGATGCTTTGAAGAGGCGAGGTGTGCAAGACCTTGCAACGGCTATGGTTGCGGCCGAATCCTTGATTGAGTTCAAGAGAAAGGACTCATCCAAGGGATAAGGGAAAAGGCCGAGTAATGATGGCAAAGGTGGGGGAGACAAAGAGAAGCCCTCCAAGGAATACAAGTACTCCAAAGACAAGGGGAAGGAGAAAAGAGATGGATCACCCAAGAAGATATCCTACTTCTTATGTAGTGGACCCCATCGGGCATTTGAGTGTCCCAACCGGGGGAAACTTGTCGTGCTTGTCATGGAAGAAGAAGCAAAGGAGGAAATGAGGATCGCCTCAATGAATCTCCTAAGTGCCATTCAAGCTAAGGTCGAAGAACAACCACGTGGAAGGATGTACGTGGAGACCAAGATTGGGGACAAGACTTTGAAAGCCATGGTGGATACCGGAGCCGACACAATCTACATGGCCAAAGACCTTGCTGGAGAAATTAGCCTATCATATACGAAGGAGAAAGGATATATCAAGGGAGTCAATGCTAAAAGTCTCCCAATTGAAGGAGTGGCTCGTGGCACCGATATTCGGCTTGGACAATGGTGAGGTAAAGTCGACATAACTATTGCTCCAATTGATGATCACAAGTTCTATTTGGGTATAGATTTCTTGGACATGGTGAAAGCGTTCCTGGTCCCATATGCCAACACCATGTGCATCATGGAGAAGGGACAACCTTGTGTTGTGCCTGTGGTACGGGAGATAAGTAAGGAGAGAATGATGTCCGTTCTCCAACTTTCTAAAGGAGTAAAGAGGAATGAGCCTACTTACTTGGGTACCCTCAAGGAAGACGAAGGTCCCATGGATGGAGAGGTGAACATACCTAAGGCCGTCCAAGATGTTCTCAAGGAGTACAAGGATGTTATGCGTGCCAAGTTGCCTAAGAAGCTTCCACCAAGGAGAGAGGTGGATCATGCTATTGAGTTAGAAGTTGGAGCAAAGCCACCGCATTTGCTCCTTATCGTATGGCACCTCCTGAGCTAGAGGAATTAAGAAGACAATTGAAGGATTTACTAGATGTTGGTTATATCCGACCCTCCAAAGCTCCATATGGTGCGTCGCTCTTATTTCAAAAAAAACATGATGGATCCCTACGACTTTGTATTGACTATCGGGCACTCAACAAGGTCACTATCAAGAACAAGTACCCGATTCCACTAATTGCGGATCTTTTTGATCAACTTGGTGATGCAAGGTACTTTACCAAGCTTGACTGGCGCTCGGGATACTATCAAGTCCGCATAGCCGAAGGAGATGAACCAAAGACGGCATGTGTTACAAGGTACGAGTCTTACGAGTTCTTAATCATGCCATTTGGTTTAAATAATGCGCCGGCCACATTTTGCACTCTAATGAATAAGGTACTAGCTCCTTACCTTGATCGGTTCGTAGTTGTGTACCTTGATGACATTGTGATCTATAGTAAGACATTGGAGGAACATATGGATCACTTGAGGCAAGTGTTCCAAACCTTGAAGGAGAACGAGCTCTATGTCAAAAAGGAGAAGTGCTCATTTGCCCAAGAGGAGGTGACATTCTTGGGTCATATCATTGGCAAGGGCAAGCTTCGTATGGACAAGTCCAAGGTACAAGCCATCCAAGAATGGGAACCACCGACCAAAGTCACCGAGTTAAGATCTTTCCTTGGCTTGGTGAACTATTATAGAATTTCATCAAAGGCTACTCTTCCATAGCCGTTCCATTGACGGACTTGCTCAAGAACAGACGAAGTTAGGATTGGAGTTCAAAATGCCAACAAGCTTTCGAAGGATTGAAGAAGGCAATTGTGGAAGAACCAGTGTTGGCACTTCCCAACCATTCTATGTCTTTTGAGGTACATACGGATGCTTCCGACTTTGCTATTGGTGGGGTATTGATGCAAGAAGGGCATCTTATTGCCTTTGAAAGTAGGAAGCTCAATGATATTGAGAGGCGGTACACAGTACAAGAGAAGGAAATGTCTGCGGTTGTGCATTGCCTGCGAACATGGCGACATTACTTGCTTGGGAGCAAATTTGTGGTCAAGACCGACAATGTTGCCACTAGCTACTTCCAGACACAGAAAAAGCTCACACCAAAACAAGCTAGGTGGCAAGATTTCTTGGCAGAGTTCGATTACACTTTGGAGTACAAGCCTGGCAAAACTAATCTTGTTGCGGATGCTTTGAGTAGAAAGGGAGAACTTGCTGACATGAATCAACCTCAAAGCAACTTAAAGGGACGCATAAAGGAAGGATTGGCACATGATTCCATGGCTCAAACCATCATAGCTCTTATCAAAGATGGGAAGACTAAACGGTTTTGGGTGGAGAACGACTTGATATACTCTAAGGGAAGGCGAATCTATGTTCCACCTCATGACAATCTAAGGAAGGAAGTCTTGAAAGAATGCCATGATAGCAAGTGGGCGGGACATCCAAGCATACATCAGACTCTTGCTCTTGTGGAAGATTTCTATTATTGGCCACATATGAGGGATGATATCGAAGCATATGTGAAGACTTGTTTTGTATGCCAACAAGACAAAGTGGAACAACAGTCACCTGCCGGCTTACTTGAACCCCTCTCCATCCCAGAGAGACCTTGGGAGAGTGTTTCCTATGACCCCGAGTTCTATTGCCACTGGCTACACTGGAGTGAGTCCATCAGCCTATAAGTTTGCCAAATGATGGAATAATCAAGCTGATGAGGCTCGAGCTTACCTGGAAAAGGCATCTATGAGGATGAAGAAGTGGGCCGACAAGAAGAGACGGCCTCGAGAGTTCCAGGTTGGAGACCTTGTGCTTGTCAAGATGCACGCTCATGCCAAACTTTCTGGACTGCATCGTGGCCTTATCAGGAGATATGAGGGTCATTCTCCCATAGTCAAGAAAGTGGGAAAGCAAGCCTACAAGGTCGAGTTGCCACTAAGGATCAAGTTTCATCCAGTCTTCCATGTGAGCCTACTGAAACCATATAAGGAAGATCAGAATGATCCAAACAGAGGAGTTTCACAAAGAGAACCAATGGGCATGAGGATCCAACATGACAAGGAACCAAAGATTATCTTGGCAGATCGTGTGGTGCGTCATTCCAACCAACCTCCCACACATGAGCTACTCGTCAAGTGGAAAAGATTGCCAGAAAGTGAAGCTAGCTGGGAGCCAATCCAACATTTGTGGCAATTCAAGGAGCAAATCAAAGCGTACGAAGATTTGAAGGCAACGAGGACGTCGCCTGATTAGGTGGGGGAGAATGTCACAACTATCTTCTTGCCTAGCCAAGTGAGGTTGGCAAGTGTAAATAATGTAAAGTATTCCACATTGTTCTAGAGAGAGTTCTCTAGAACCTCCCATAAAAATTCCATAGAGTTCCATAGGATTCTAGTCCTTAGATATTTCTAAGGAAGTGTGTAGAAGCTCATTGTAGAATGTTAGATCAAATTGATCACCACCATACATTGAGGAGGTGGAGTTGTATAAATAGGCTAAAGCCTCATTTGTTGTAATTACCTCAGAGAATTCAACCAATACAAGTTCTAGTTCTCTTAAGCTATCTTGTGTGTTCTTAGTAAGAAGCAAACAACAAGCAATATGTAGAAAATAAAATGAAATTGAGATTTATGTGGTTCGGCTTTGCCTACTCCACGGACGACGACTCTAAAACTATCTTATTGATATGAAGACACTTACTTGAAGATTACAATGTTGTCAAGCAAAGATCTTTGAGATTACCCAATCTCAAGCCAACAATACCGCCAAAAGTTTGACGAAACGCGCAAACGAAGAATACCTGAAATCACCCGATTTCAACCCTTCTACTTGGCTATCATTTCATGCCGCACACACACCAATTCGCGCGACATGTATGCTGCCCTTAACGCTGTGTTGTTGCTGCTGCTCACGTTGATGTATGTGTTGTCTGCTGAGTTTTATATATCATCCCTATTGGTAGTATGCTTGCAATTTAAAGGACTTTGACTCCCTTTCAAATTCTTCCCTTAAACTTGGGAGCCAACCCACAATGAGTTTGAGTCCTTGTGAATAAAAGGACTTTAACTCCCTCTCAAATTCTTCCCTTAAAATTGGGAGCCAACCCACAATTACACTAGGACTATGAGTCCTTATTTATAAATGACTTTGAGTCATTCTTTGTCTCTGTCTCACAGTCTCTCCTTCGATTATTTCTGTGTTGTAACTGTAGTTACCAAAATGCCTATTGTATCTTACATTGAAAAACTTAAATGTAAGATACAGGTATTGACACATATCATGCATTGTAAGATACATGGCAAAAAAAGATATATAGGTATGAAAATATGTATATACTGGAGTATATAGAAGACATAAAGAAGATTTTTTCAAGCAACAAGGTCTTAGAAAACACTTCCATTGGTATATACCTTGTGTGACATATACTAGTAAGCTATTGACTATCATCCTTTGGTTTGTTCATGTCACTAATACTATATTGGTGTAGTATGTTATCGTGCATACATAAGATATAGATAATTATTGGAAATTTGAAGTATATGTATTTTGTTGCTTAAATGTTTGTTAGACATCAACCCTGCCTTGATGGCAAATAATGTCTGGCAGCTGCTTTCTCGACTCTCTCACCCCTTGACACCTCAGCTCACATCCATTTACTGTCGGAATAAAACTCTTTTCCAAATACACAAACTTTCACCTTCTGCCTCTTTTGCCCGGCGAGGCACGCTCACAGCTTTCCATACCATCAAGTGTCATCTCCTATGGCAAATCAAGCCAGGAAACGACATCGATATCTGGAAGATTGCTGGGTTAAATCGGGTTTTCTTTTAACGGACTGTATCCCACCTTCCACCTCTACCCCACTCAGCAAGATCTCTGATATTTGGCTCCCCTTCTCAGGTAGCCAGGTTGTTTGGAACTCGGATCTCATTGAATCCACTTTCCTGGGACCTATTTCTAGAGACACCCTTGACATTATCATTAGACCTTCAGACGCCCCTGATTATCTTATCTGTACCTTTGACAAAAGAGGTGCCTTCTCGATCAAAAATATCACCAAATCCGTCGTCTTGGATGAATTAGCACCAACTTCCTCCTCCATTCAGTCTTCGGGCTCTCTATTATACAAAAGGATTGCTCGAGGGATCTGGCGAATCAAAGCCTCGGCAAATGCGCTTCTACTCTTTTGGAAATTGTCCCAGAACATTTTACCTACCTTAACCAACCTCACTCGGACACACATGCCAATAGACGACTATTGCATGTTCTGCAGAGGTCATAATTAAAGAGGATGTTACACATCTTTTCTTTCTTTGCCCGGTCATTAGCAGGTTTTGGCTCCTCACTCCTATCCCGATAGTTTGGGGTCATACAAATGTTGATGAAGAATCCCCATATTCATTTCTCTCCTTTTTATGGGATTATGTAATAGCTCACCCTACTTCCAAGGATGAGATGTTGTCCCAATTCACTGTGGTTATCCTACCCATCTGGACTCATTGGAATAATATCATCTTTAGGAATACAGTTCTCGACTCCACAACTTCTCATTTTGGTTCGAAACACGTGGGCATAATAGAAGAAGCAATGTTTTGCTATACGACAGTTTGTCACCTTGGACCCGATATCCTTACACCATGTCCTTGACATGATTACCACCACCGCTCAACAAGGTCATCACCTTACGGCACTCCCCTTCACCACTAGTACCCAAGATTCATGCCTTTCGATCATTCACCAACAATTCCTGGCCATTGAAAATCATCACCTCAACTCCATGTCTAGACTCCTACACCCCTTCTCCCTTGAGACGAACCAGGACATTATTATTGTGACTTGTGATGCCAGTTTTTTCCTTCCTCTTCTCAGGGTGCTTTTGTACTTTGTGCGGTTGACACTCAGGGAAGGGTTTGTGCTAGGGTGGCACAGAAGATTCAGGGGAAGATTTATGACAGTATGATGGTGAAATGTATGGTTGCGGAGGCTGCTCTTCTTTTGGTTTGGGCTAAACAGTGGAAAGCATGACTTTTGCTTGGAGACTTTGGCGCTCTTCACTCCATTTTGCACTCTAGTGTAGCAGCTGAAGACTCTAATATCCATTACATGTGGAAGCCTATAATATGTAATATTAAGACATTACTCTTTTTTCTTCCTTTTTGGTATTGTAATTATAGCCCACGTGACCTCAACAGGGAGGCTCACAACTTGGCTAGTGAGGCTGGAACTTCATTTATTTCAATTTAGTTCCATAATATATCCATCTATTTAATAATAATAATAAAAAACTCTTCTTGTGTTACAATTGCATTTCATCTTCAATGAGAATGGTAAAATAGAGCTTAAACATGGAAGGCACGTCTTAGTCTGTGTGAACCATGCAAATACTAATTATTTACCTAAGCACTGACCTAAAATCTAAAACAACTAATGAAACTGGAAAATTTGCCTGCTAAGGAGAAACAAAATATCCTTAAATGTTGATCATATCAACAACACTATTATTGTTGTGTCTGATCCAACTTTAGGAATACTTATTCTAGAGAGCTAGGCTAGGTGCGCCAGACCCGTCTCTTTATGTATTGTTGTTGTTGTTTTTTTTTTTTTTTTTTTGGGGGGGTGGGGGTTATAGTTAATTAATAATAATATAATAATTAATTACTTTTAATATAAATTCGTTTTTATATTTGAACAATACATAAATAACTATACAAAACATCAATTTTTTTTAAGTAATGCTAATGTATGTTTCCTCTACATATGATCAATATAAGAATGTTATCTTCAAAGTAACATTACATTATTTGCAGGATATACCTTCTCCTTCTACCAAGCAGGTCTGTTCCTAGATCATTAGGAACCAATTTGATCTTATCTTGCAACCCCTGCTACCAACAAATAAGAATCACTCAGAAATGAACTTTAATACGAAGGGTTCGAATGTATATATAGTTTACTCATGCTCTCTTTTCTGAGAGTCTAACAATGCCCAAACCGTAAAAAAAAATTCACATGAGTGAAGTCGTAAAAGCAAGTTGAAAAGAGGGAGAACTTCAGGCCCCATGTTAGGGTTTGGATATCCGATTAGAAATGCCCCACGGACTCTATAAATGCAAACCAATTCTTTGGCTAGTGTAACTGTCAATTATATTTGTTCACTTTGAAAATCTTATGTGGTAAACAAAATAATTGAACACGTAGAATGAGTCTCTTTCTGATCCTCCATGTCTTCTTTCAATTGTATAAAAATTGTCTTTCATTAATCAGTCTTAGCAGCGAGTAAGTGACCTCCTTTGCCTTTACTTATAAAATAATCCTTCCTTACCTACCATTAATTAGCTTAGATCATGTAATATTATACATTTAATTATAAAATTTCCCTCTTATTTGATTATTTCTCTTCAAATTTTGAGACCCCATGCCTGCTTTTTCTAGTTCTTTTTTAATTCTTCCTTTTTCAATAAGTAGGATTTGTTTCCTTGGATTCCAGTCCATTAACAAATCACCATGAACACAACATCTAACATGTATTTTACTATTGTTAGAAAACATAACAAAGATCCAAGCAATTACATGAAAAAAAAAAAGAAAGAGCTGACACAAGTTTGAGGGAATGATCTAATCAAGAAATTAAACAAGTTGAAAACTAGCCAATTGTAAGAAAACCAAAATAAGAAAGAGAATTAAAAGGTTGGGTAAAGGTGAAGTAATTACAGAAACAATGCCCTCTCTTGCTGACAAGATAAGGATATCAGCACAAGAAACAACTTCAGGGCACTCCCTCTCCACAACTTCCTTGATGGTGTCAAGATATATGAAGTTCCTCAGTCCAAAGCTCCTGTCAGTCTCCTGATAATTTCCTCAGCGAATATTACATAAGCATGGGGAATTCTATTTTTTTTTTCAAAAGTCAGTGGGGGCAATTGCCCCCATTTGCTCCTATGTATCTCCATGCATGTTGTGAGGTAATGGAGTTCGATGAGTGCATCAATCATGTGATTAATTAGGACTTTCAATTTTGTATAACGATGTTTTTTTGTAAGAGAAATGTCGGAGTTTGTTGAATTATCTGTGGGCTCTACAAGGTGTTATGGAGAACGCCGAATCACATTATCTCTAAAGGGAAGATTTTATGAAAGTTGATCCTTTTGCTTGGTATGTTAAGTGGTTTGGTTACAACATGATTCCATAATTTTTCGGAATAAAGCTTCTATTGGGAGACAGTAGCTATGGAGATTTTGATTTTACTACGGAGTTGGGTATCTCATCATTTGTCTTTTAAGGGCCAATATTTTGATTATTTATTTGCTAATTGGAATTCATTGATAGTTGGACTCAGTGGCGGATCCAGGATTTTAGTGAGGGGGGCGAAAGGACAAATAATTATTAGTTGACAGTAGTTATTAAGGGGGGAGCAAAAAAAAAATTTCTACCCCAGCTAATAACTAATAAAAAAAATACAACTATAAAAAATACATTGCATGTATCAAATTGAATCCAGTGTAGTTTAATGTAAAGCCAAAATAAGGTCACAATATCGATAACCTTAGTAAAGGCAAAATGAATGTAATAACCAAAATATATAACTAAATCACAAAATAATTAGGATAATTATCTAGTTGAAGTTTAAAAAAATCTAAAATTTGTTAACATAATAAGATTCTACTACAATTTCATAAAAAAAATGGTTATATGAGCCTCAAATTTTGTATGAGTTAGCTAATGATATACATTCTCATTGAATTATATAGTTATTATTTGAGATATTAATTTCGAATATTTTTTTGTTGGAGGTTTTATACCACTTGTGAACAATTAATTCATTTTTGTAATGTTTGCAATTACATATAAAATTGCATTGAAAACAAAAAAGTAAGGGGCATGTCACAATGACAGATCGTAATTGTCAATCATCATAAATAAATCATACACTCCAAGAGGATCGCAATTACTAACAAAATTGCAGTAAAAATAAAAAATATATATAATTAGGAGAACTCCAAGAGTATCGAATTTGGATTATTTACTAAAAATGTTAAACTTCCAACCACTACACAAAAAAAATGTAGAGATAATTGAATGAATAATTATTATATAGTATTATACATTATATACATTTTTTTTGTAAGGCAAAATATTTACTATAAATAATTTGAAAGTTGAGCTGCCCCCCTCGCCCCTTACTAGATCCGCCCCTTGTTGGACCTTGATAACTCAAGGTGGCTAGGGCTGTTCACGGTTTGGGTTCAGCATTAAACTGTGAATCGAACCAAAATAGTCAATTTCACTTTGTCAAACCCAAAACCGAACCAACATGTTCAAATCGAGCCGAACTGATCCGTTCAATTCGGTTCATCTGTTTTGTCGATTTTTCTATCTATTTATATGTTGAGAAAAAGAGAAAAAATCTCCTCGATGACATCAAAATCACCTAAAAAAAAAAGATAGAAAGATAGGAAGATTTTTTATGTCTTCATATCTCACAGATCCATATTCAAACTCGTGTATGAATTCTTGGAGGGTTGGACCTTTATTCCACTAATCTCAGATGTGCCATATTTTTTCATCATCCCATCATCTTCAACACTTGAACCTCAAGTATGTACGAGATGTAGAAGAAAAGTTAGATGGAGAGCCTCATCCTTAGATCATACGATTAAAAAGCAGGCATGTCATAATCATTCATTAGCAGCTCTCAAAAGTTTTTGTTCCCTTTTAAATATTTCTTATGTCTATAGTCAATTTTATCGTACCTACTTTAATTGAAAATCAGATATATTCAATTGGTATCTGCGTCAGGGTGTTTATCACACCTCGGGTGGCCTATCTTTGTATTGATTTTTAATGGAAGCATTAATGTTTTACTTAAAAAAAATAATAATAAGGGTTATTTGCGCTTTCCCCCTATAATATATGCCTTATTTAGCTTTGCACCAAATTATCATTCATATTGCACTTTTCCCCTAAGACTAGCGGTCAATGTGCCTTGACCATCTGTTTTCAAAGCAGATTACCAAACTACCCCTGAGAAATCAAAGGCTGAGATTGAATCTTTCGTATCTCGAATATCTCATCTCGAGGAAAATCCTAAAGCCCAACTGAAATCATAATCGTATCTCAAAGAAAATCCAACAGTTGATTTTTTTTAAAATCGTCTTAAATAACTCATCTCAAGGAAAATCTAATGGTCCAAATTTAAATGTGTGCGCATCTCGAGGAAATTGAGCGATCCAACACGTCCTGGCCCAACCCTAGACACTCCAGGATCCTTTTTCAAATCTGCTTCCATTTCGAGTCAAGAGATAGATAAATAGACACATCCCATTGCATTGATCGGGGGCGTTCGTAGTGATTGAGGGGGGTCGAAGACTACGAAGCGAGTTATTTATACCAAACATTTTTCTTATGGTTAGATCCAATTTCCTGGTCCTTGCGGAAAGGAAAAAAAATTTCACATTCTTCTTTTTAGGAAGGGAGGATTGGGGAAATCCTATTAATTTCAATTTTCTCCAAATCTCCGAGAAAAACATGAAAATAAAGGCTCAAATGGTACGAGGAAAATATGATGATCCAGCACGTATCTCAAGGAAAATCTGACAATCCAACACACATCACGAGAAAAGTCTACATCTGAATAAATTGCCCTCATCTAATAAATTATTGGCAATAACTTAACCACATAAAATAAATTTAAATTTAATTTTGCCCCTTGAAACAAAATGAGAGATGATCAAAAAAATTTTGATTATCTTCCTTCTCTATCTCACAACCTCGCCACCACCTCCCC
Source organism: Berberis vulgaris (assembly GCA_963556465.1). Lineage (NCBI taxonomy): Eukaryota > Viridiplantae > Streptophyta > Magnoliopsida > Ranunculales > Berberidaceae > Berberis > Berberis vulgaris. Next base: position 8,617,057 of record OY747131.1, on the reverse strand, counting down.
CTTCATCCTCCCTCATCTTCCTCATTCCCCCACTTCCTCCTCTCTCATTCTTCCTCCTCTGTTTCACAACCCCTATAATAAAGTTAAGGCTTCATTCCTCATTCTTCCCCATTCATCTCTTAGGTTTGTTCTGTTTAAGGGGGCAAAATTAAATTAAAATTTATTTAAAACGTCAAAATTTTCTTGAGATGCGTACACAAATAAATATGAGCAGTCAAAATTTCTCAAGATGCGAGTTCATATCTTTGTTGAGATACATACTGAATCGTTAGGTTTCCTCGAGATGTGTATAATCAAATTTGGGCCGTTAGATTACTTAGAGATGTGTGTATGATTAATTTTGAATTGTTAGATTTTTCTCGAGATGAGTTGTTTAAGATGAAATATTTAAAAAAAAAATCAACTGTTGGATTTTCCGCAAGATACGATTGCGATTTCAGTTGGGTCTTAGGATTTTTCTCGAGATGAGATGTTCGAGATACAAAATATTCAATCTCAGCCTTTGATTTATCAGGGGTATTTTGGTAATCTGCTTTGAAAACAGACGGTTAAGGCACATTGACTGCTAGTCTTAGGAGAAAAGTGCAATATGAATGATAATTGAGTGCAAAGCTGAATAAAACATATATTATAGGGAAAAAGTGCAAATAACCCCAATAATAAACTTAAGATTCTTTTTTTTTTAAATGATCTAGTACACTAGTCCAAGCATGCTCTATAATTTAGAATAAATTTTCAAGTACATCAAACCTATATGAATGTTATGAAAAAAACTGAAAATAAAATAAAAATCTCCATGATTGTTTCTGTGGTTAGAATTTAAAATTTTAGAATAACCTAATAATTTGTAAATTTATATACTCACTATTTAAAGCATCCCAACAAAACTTCAGCTTATTACTATATTTGTAGCACAGTGATTTACAAGTTGAGATGCATTACAGCACGCTCACTTTTACAGATAATATTATTCCCCAATTTACAAGTTGAGATGCCCTAATTTTATCGGAGGTGGTCTATGCAACCACGAGACCATACATAGGTAAAACCAGAGAGCAGATCCCTCTGCAACAAAAATGCCAACTTAAATTTGAAAATTGGAAAATAAAAAAAAAATCAATTATAGTATGTGTGTTAGCTTTGGACGAAAAAAAATCAACTTATATTATGTCATCCAGCGATAAAACGCCAATATTCACTATTTGCCCATGATTCACGATGCATTATCCTTCAGATTTAGATAAGCAATGACCACAATTCTCTGTTTAACTATAAATTGACATGAAACAGCCTGCAAAGGAGAATCATTATTGCTTACTGTATCAATATACCATCCTAGATTTCTAAGACATGGAAGAAGTAAGATCCATTTCAGCAGGAAAAAGGCAAGCATTCCACTTTGTTTTCTGGTGCTCATGATCTAACTTTATAACAAACAAAACTGTCTCCTTTGCATTGTTACCAAAGATGCTTTGTTATGTTTCAGGTTTGCATTGGTGACAGGGGCCAAGAAGGGAATTAGACTGGAAATCTGTCACCAATTAGCATCTGAAGGGATTTTTGTCATACTGACAGCAAGAGATAAGAAGAGGGGTTGTGAAGCTGTTGAAAGTCTTAAATCCACTGGACTCTCTGTTATTATTTTCCATCAACTTGATGTCAAAGATGCTGCTTTCATCAAAGCCCATTCCGGCAAACTTGACATCCTGGTTACTATCACTATATCTAATGTCAAACACTGCCATTCATTTCAGTGCACCAAGCTGATGGATTTTTAACTGCTAGTATGAATGTGAGTGTTATGCAGGTGAACAATGCAGCAGATGTTGGTTTGATAATAGAAGTTGAGGCTTTCAGAGACTTCAATGGATATTTGGCAGTGAGTCAAAATCCATTAGCCTTGCATAACTTGAACTAAAGCTTTTAGACTAGACAATGACTTAACCGATGCATAATTAATTTGTATAGCAAGCCATTTAAATTTGATTTCATAGTTCAGGGAATATTTGATGACTTTTAACTCACCCAGGTATCAGATGAGAATGCCCACTTCCTGAAGGGAATGGTGTAGCAGACTGTTGACAAGGCAGAAGAGTGTCTAAAGACAAACTATTAGGGAACAAAAGGAGTTACTGAAGCACTTGTACCCTTCATTCAACTCTCAAATTCTGCAAGAATTGTGAATGTCTCCTCTGGATATGGGCAACTCATGGTAATAACGTAACTGAATATAAACGACTGCCCAAATTATATCTTAAATATATGTTGGTGAAAAGTCACAAATCTCTTGCAACTTGTAACATAGATTATATACATGAAATTATTAGTTTTAAAAGAAGAAAAGAAAAGCGTAATAAGTTTTCTTGCTCGAGAACACTGATTTTAAAGGTAACTAATTTGTTAACAAAGCCATTCGTCCTGGGAGCTGGTGATTTTGATTAGCACAATCTATAAAATTTTCTTATATTTTCTACCAACAGCTAGTATCCTTGACTCAAGCACACACTTAAATGCCTCAATAGGTTCCCTGTTAAAGATTGATACTTTCAAACTGCTTGAAATTGTGTACTTAGATTGTATGTATAGTAACCAACTTTTTATTCATTCAGGTAAGTGATGAGAATGCCCACTTGCTGAAGGGAGTAATGAAGCATACTATTGAGAGAGCAGGAGGTCTAAATACAAACTAGTTTGTTTTTTAGTTTGACGCTCACTAGTTTATATCTATTAGAGTTTGACTCTTATTTTGAAAACTAATTGAATCTAATATTCATTTTCTGACGAAACTGTTAAGTTTACGTCATTGACTGATCAAGACTAATTTTCGGATCATTTTGTCATTATCTTGGGTTAAACAATTGTTAAGTTATAATTAATTGAATCTAACACTTCATTCTTACCCATCTTCTCCGCCCTTAAAATTTTACCCATCTTCTCCACCCTTCATTCTTTTGCAAAACCACCATTCCCAATCCATTTGCCCTTCTCCTCCCTTTGAGAATCCCCACTAGTTCATTTCACAATGTCAAAGCTCAGCTCTTAATACAAATATATATTGAGCAAGTCTAGTCAGCCATGTTTTCTAGCTTTTTTTTTTTTTTGTGTTTTTACACTTTTTACCCATTTTCTTTAAAACACAACCACTATCTATAAAAGGGCAGAACTGTAAAAAAAAAAAAGACTAACAAACATGGCTGGCTAGAATTGACAAACCATTGTCAACAACACCATCTCTACGCTTATAAAATCCATCTATCTATATTCTTATTCTTCGTTTAGGCAGATGAATATAAAAGTCAGATGGTTGAGATAGAGTGGTATCAATCCATCTATTTAGATTCCTATTCTATGTTTAGGCAGATGAATATAGTAGTCAGGCTTCTACTAAGACTGGTTTATATACAAATTTATAATATAAAATCTGAATATAGTACTGTATTGATGGATCCTCAATTCTTTCCAAAGTAGCAGGACAAATTGATTTTATCAAGAAACATGTAGCTTGTTTGGTGTAAGTTGTGCCCATCAATGTGAATGAGATCAAATTGGGGTTTAAGAGAACTCAACATGTTTAAAATAACATAATCACAAGTGTTCAATTCGGCATTTAATAAAAAAATCTCTAATGCAAAACCAATCCAGTAACATTTGAACAACAAGAAGCATTTCATTAGTTGTTGAGTTGCTATTATAATTTATATAACTGTATTATTGCTTTTCATGTTGACAATGTAAATTTCAGAAAATTTCTATTGCTAAATGCATCAAAACAGTATGAAATTGGGACTTCGGTGATTTGGGCCCAAGGACTACTCGGTTTAATCTCACCGTGGCCATTATCTCAAACCTCTTGACATCGTTGTCCCAATCCACCTGGTTTTCTCAATTTCTATGTACGATATCACCAATTCTACTAGGAGCAAGTCGCCCTCTTCAGTCTCTTCCTCTACCCGATTCAAGTGTTCTTTCTAATTGCTACAATAGATAATCTCAAGCAACATGACCACAGTAGATAATCTCAAATCTTAATGCTCTGAATTGTAGAATGGTTGTAGTTATATTGATTCAGTATGATTAATTTTTTGTTGGTTTTTGCGAACACAAACAAATTGTTGTCCAAGTAGCTCAAGATTAATTAGGAAGATCAATCTTGTTGATTTCACGAGTTTGTATGTATTTTTCAAAGATGTTCTATGTATGGATTTGAACAGTGACATCTTGTAGACCAAGTTACTTGGCATTGATTACCATTAGATCATCTCCAATGGTAAAAGCTAAATTTGATACCCCATTTTAGCCCAAAGCTAAATTTAAGGATTCTTTATTTCTTCATCACTCCAACCATATTCCCTATTTTAACTTTTTCATCATTATTTAATTATCTTTCATTTATTATATCAATTTAATTTCAATTATATTATTATACTATTATATTATTACTAAGTATATACTATTATAAATTTCAACTTAAAATATACTATTATACTATTATTTAAATAGATACTTTTTTATTATACTATTATTAATTTTAAATTAATTTTAATTTGAAAAATTAAAAGAGTTTCGAGTTTTTTTTAATACTTTTTTGGATTTGGGAGATGGTATGGATGCTATAAAAATATAGGGGAAAGGGAGATGCCAAGTTAAAATAGGGACATAGATAGAGATTCCCTTGGAGTAGGGTTTTTCTCACATGAGACCCCCAAATTAGCATTTTGGCTAATTTAGAAGATCCCTTAGAGATGCTCTTACAAGTTATGCATGGAGAAGAATTGATTAATCAATATGATTTGTGTTTAACTATTGAGAGCATAAATTAATCAGATGACCATAAACTATCAACATAATAAACACCTTCTTCCCCAACCCACCCAACTACAACAACACCTCCACCCAACCTACTACCACCATCAGCAATGAACTAATCCACTAACCCATCTCAACACCAACATCATCACCACCACCACCATCTCTTAATATATTGAAACAAACCATCCAACCCATCTCGACACAAACACCACCACCTGAATCAATTGATAAAAATTTGCAAAAGTTTTACTAGCTGTGGCGAGGCCATTAGAGATCAGAAGCAGTCAGCGGCGAGTCAAAGAGCGTCAAAAGACAAATACGCAAAAGTGGAAGGAAGAGGCCAGAGGATCTGAATTCCGGCTATTTTTGCTGATCACTCGAAAGCTTGGTCACAAATCTGATAGTGAAACTGTATGGTGGCATCTCAAAAACGCAGAGTCCTCCACCACCCACCACCCACCACCCACCACCCACCACCATTGCCCTTTCTTCACCACCATCGCACTAATTTCAAATTTCACCGTCACCATTAAGAACAATAATCTTCCCTCCTCGATCAAATTTTGTCTCTTAAAACTAAAATGGAAAGGAAATTTAACCAAAATGGAACACAATATATGAGATGGAGATAGAGAGATTAGGGGGAATGGTGGATGATGGTTTTGAGGAGAATGAATAGTGGAGAAGATGGGTAAAATTTTAAGGGTGGAAAAGGTGAGTAAGAATGAACAGTTAGACTCAATTGACTATTATTTAACCAAGGTAAGGGCAAAATGGTCCAAAAATTAGTCTTAACCAGTCAGTGACGTTGACTTAATGGTTCCGACAGAAAATGAATGTTAGGCTCAATTATCAAACCAATGGAGTGACTTAAGGAATTTCTAGCCTTCCTTCAATTCTCAACCTCATCAATGATCGTGAATGTATCTTCTAGACATGGTTTACTCTTAGTAATAATCTCGCTTTATGATTTTTGAATTAACCACTTGAATAATTCCTTGACCGAGTAATCGGCGAGTTTTGGTTGGTTTACCGATTAATCGTGATTAATCGCTAATCGATCCATGGCAGTGTGTTATAAGGCAACACCAAGAGTTTGTGAAGAAGCTAGAGAAAGAAAGATGGATATATATATATATATATGAAGAGATGAAAGAACGACCAAATGAATAATAAGCAAAACTATATAGTATGGAGTCGCACCTTTATCTACATTGAATTCTTAATTGTATCATAATTTATCTTAAATTTTGACAAGTGATGTTTACTACTTCAATATATATTATTTTTTTTAAATAAATATATTACTTAGAAGAATAAAAAAATACGTTTATAAAATATAGGCCGATTAATTCTGATTAATCCCAATTAATCTCATATCGCTCCTTAACCGATTAGGGTCCGATTTAACTAGAGTAAGCAAGAATCCCAGTCCTGACCCAATTCAAACCGAAACCAATTGGTTCGTGTTGTTTATATCCTGGTCTCTGTCCGGGTTGGTTGGAACCGGCTTTCGCAAATTCAGTCCCGAACTGTCCCGATCCAGCCCGGTTACTGTAGCCACGTTTCAAACCCAAATCAAATCCAAGCCCAATTCAAACCCACCTAAAACCCTAGCCACTCCACTTCTCTTCAACCCACTGTACCTACGCAATCACTCTTTCTTGCATGCTCACATCCACCGTACATGATGATAATAAAAGACAAATTTCAAATTGTAATCATGTCAGATCAGGTTTGGAACTGAAAGTGTTCCAGTGGAAAACAAAATAAATTTAAAATAAAATGTGGGAGGTGTTTTCTCTATTTTGACATATCAAAAGAGAGAAAACCTCACACTGTATATCCGCTTTATAATAGTAAATAATATAACACACATTCCACTTCACATTCCAACATGTTTTCCCTCTTTTGGTAAGTGAAAGAAAGACTTGTACCTTTGTGCCAAACCAAACATACCTAGAGTACCACCAGTATGAAGCATCACAACTTTGGCATTCCCATTCACTTCCTTCTGGCAAAGTTGTATTGCATGTTCCCAAGCAGATAAGGTGTAGATTGGGTCCAGAAGAATGCCAGTTTGCTGTGCAATATGTTGGCATGACTCAACTTCCCCTTTCAAAACATTTCCAAATCTGAAGTCGAAAAGATAACACTAGTCAAGAAGATTTACACAATGAATTTCACTGCATGGTCACCCGTCACCACTCACAAAGATGCATTGTGTTAGTGAATCCAAGTAGAAAACTAGATTCGTAAGACTAGATATTTATTTTATAACCACGCTTCCACTCCCAGTGTTTTTGGTACATGATTTGATCCCTACATATTTCAGATGCATATGAACTGATAAGCCAAAAACAACTTGAAGTAGTTTATGGTTCATGTGTGATACTTGCATTATAAAAATACACAAATCCATGAGTGCTTTCTCACATTTTTCTTTAACAATGAACTAAACCTGCTAAAGTTCAAGAGCAGTGAGCAGAGATGAGGTGAAGTGCATGAGGAACTGTAATAATGGTATGTTGCTAAAACAAGCTAATGTAGAACTATACACACAATACTCACTTTCTTGGTTGGATGCGTTCCACCCAATTTATGATGCCGTTGTCAACTCCACTCAATGCTTGATCATGGTAATGGAGACCGTACAGCCTATTGAAATCAGAAATCAAGCGTTTTTCCATTTTTTTGTAACCCTCAATAGTATCGGCGAGCATCACTGCAGTTATCTCCCATGGCAGCCTAATAAATGACAATATTGAACGTCCCATGAGATGATTCTACTTTAACTCAAAATTCTCTCAACCCTTATATAATCAATTTAGATTTTTCAGCTCATAAGCATAAAAAAAAAAAAAGGAATTTCGGAACACACCTTAAACACTTGGCTCCAAGTCCTAATCCCACAGCTGTTGTCCCAGTACCAGAATCAACAACTATTTTTACTCGTTCCTTCCCAAATAAATGATTTTGCGATAGATACTTCACAAGGCGAATGATACCTGCAAGTTAGTGAAGGTTGCAATGGATTAAGGGAATAGCAGAATAGCTGATAATCTGTTAATTTATGGTTGATAATTTGTTAATTTATGGTAAACAAGATGTCCGTCGGATGGCATCAGTGCGAGTGGATGCACATGAAATTCATGAATATTCAGTTTCACACTGAAACGACTTTATCACAAACCTATCACAAATTATCCAAATCATTGTTGGTTTAAATATCTTTGCTTGAATAATATTTGATGAAATATTAGCCAAATTCATCCATAGGACATGTGAGTTTCCGAATTGTTGTCAGACGTATATAGATAGACATAGACATATATAAATTGATTTTACCTGATAGACATAGACATACATAAAGTGATTTTACCTAATAGCGCTACAGCATCCCCTGCACCTTCATTGACAATAACAACTTTTCTTTGATGTTTTTCAGCTTCGAGCATTGTGATAGCATTTCTTTGAGAATCCGTAGTCATTGGATTGACTTCGTCGGATTCATAGGAAGAAAAACATTTACCTAGAATGTCACTGAACTGCACCACACAGCCAGTATTGCCTGCAATTAAATGAGCATGCTTAGTGAGCATCTCGTCTCTTTTAGCATAAAGAGATCGGGGAATGTACTTGGTGTTCCCGAACATTGTGGAGATCAAGTTGTAACCGGTTGGAATATCAGGTTGTTCCCCTCGAAGCAGTAAATGTGACTTCAGTCCTCTTTCGGCACATGACACAGCTGCACAGTATCAGTACGGAACAGAGCTCAGTCCCAAGCTCTGTTTATGAATCATTGTGAAGAAAGTAATATAGAGCCGAATAAAGTATTACAATAAATCATAGCACAATAGATATCCTACCAACAGCTGCTGCATGTGCACTTTGACAACCTCCACATGTGACCTAAGAAATAAGAAATGTGCAAACAAAATGTTATGTGGACACCGATGCTCCATAAACTAAAGGAACTTTTCATGGTGGTATTATGAATGGTTTGCTAAAGACGTATGAAATCCAATGTACTAGGTTGTTGGACCAGAAATATAAAAAGGATATACACATGTACTGGGGTGAGATCCACCACAAGATAGATCCATGGTAGAGGTCTTCAAAGCCAAAGACGTGAACTATTAACAGATCATAACTATATTCGTCAAGAACAAAAGTATACGGCCTTGATCATTCAATGTCATAACTCATTTGTCAATTATGAAAACCAAGAAGTCACACTAGTAATCCTGACTCGCATAAATTAACACAATAGAATTTTGAAACTCGAAAAGAATGGAAGCTTAGGCTTAGAAGCATATAAAAGTGCCAATAGTGCTTAGTAGTGGATGTTATTCTCACCACGTCAGTTACCGCATAATCTTCCACGAGAGGGAGAAGGCCGTCTAATTTTCTTACTTTATTACCATTCACCAATGGATGCAACAAATCATCCCTCACAATGTAAAAGGATGGATTCTGCCCTTTGTTCCCTATCATGTCAAGACCCAAAGATGGCTGAACCTGGTTTGTTAAAGATAATCCAAGAGATGTTCCTCCTCCACGCTGTGGTTCTGATTCAGAGAGTGTTATTTGGTGGATTTTGGAGTCTGGTTGAACCAGTGCCCATCTCCTATCAAGCAATTGAGACACAAAGGATCTGTTGCCATGTTGCTGAAAAAGTAATATTAAAAAACCAGAGAAACTGAAAAAGAACTCCAAGTAAAAAACTGTGACATTTGCAAACCATAGGATATAAAATAAGTACCACAAGACAGCCCAGTAAACCCCATTGGTGGCTATGAGAGATATATGACAAGGAGCATCATGATAGTTGAATATCACATTCTACCAAACAAAACTATGATTATAAGCCTAAGAACCATGGTAAACAAAAACAAATAACAAAAAAACACACTCATTAACATGTTTCATACATTGATCCAGAACTACCATACAAAATGAGCTGAAGCTAAGGGTTTCTTAAGAAAGCTATGTTGGCAGGGGTGCGCCAAGGTGCTAACTACCATGCCCCACTCTCTAGATCCATTTGACATTCTTCTGTATGACTTTAGACACTACACTCCATACATGGAATCCAATGTGCTCCACATGTCTTTACATTACTGAAGATAGGGGACTCCCTGTGAAATATCCGTTTCCCTATCTGAATAAACTCTACAGCCTTTCATATTATGCTTTTACTTCATCCTTCTCCTCCACATCCCTCTAGCAAATGCCTTAACGTCACTTTACTCTTTCACATGCATTTGTCTCAGACATCCTACATGCTCTCGATGCTAGTGCACATGACAGTTCCTGCAAATTTATCTCCATCAACAAAAATTCTCACTTATCAGTCTACGACTCTAAATACTTTCTCCACTACTTCACTCAACATACTTGCAATGAAAGAAAGTCTGTTTAAATATAATATGTTCAAAGGAGATACATCTAGAGAAAAATGATGGAAACTTCTCAACTATATATCTAACAGACTTGTACAGAAAACGACTTGGAGCATTGAGAACAAAGTGAGTCTCCACCACATATGAACCTTCATTATCATTCAAAGTGCATGAGCATTATCTCTATGCCTAATTGGATTTTCCTCCCATCCTGCTATATCCGAACACTTCTTAGAGAAATGTAAAATAAGCAAACCCCATGTCAAAATCCCATTAATCCGCCTGTATATGGATAAAAATCAATAAATAAAAAGAAACATCAAAATTACTAAATTTAAAAAAAAAAATTTAACAAAAATTCGAGAAAATAACCAATATTCTCTGAATCTCTATAACCACAGAAATCTCCTAATTCGATAAATTGGTCCAAACTTGGCTGAGGCAAGAGAATGGGAAAGAAGTGAAACTTACCTGGAAATCATTCATAAATGACATTGAATGGATCGCCTTTTTCATGGATGCCGTGGCAGGATATCTGGGTAGTTGTTGAATTTTCATTTTGTTTTAGGTCGAAGTGAATACAACTGGTGTACCGCGTTGCAGTGAAGATCGTGTGGCAATAAAGATTGAGTGAGAAAGAGAAGATAGTAAAGAGGAAAAGAGAAGAGAGTAGTGGAAGTAGATATCATGTGCGGGTTTGTCAAAAGAAGAGGGACAAGAGATGTGGATGGGCATTTCAGTGGATCAAAGCAAATAACAGCCTCGTTTGCTGCTAGCTGTGCTCACAACCAAGATCTAAAAGGGCCAAAAAAAACATGTATTAGTATTCAATATCTTGGAAGGGTAACAATAAGCAGTGTATTGACTATTGAGTTGATCATTACTGACCTTGTTATATATGTGTGAACTACTTTCTGCTTCCTTCAAAGTAAGTAAATAACCAAATTCAGTGGTCCCATTCTTAAAGGATCTTTTCAAAGCAACACACCCTTTCACATGGTTTTCTAGGATCAATTGACCTTTTGTCCTGAAAAGCTCATTGTCCCCAATGTCATGGTTCCCTGTTTCACTCAATAGTTTATTGGTGAGGTATACCACTTTTATTACATTACAACAAACAGTCATTGCTTAATTCAAACTTTAGTTTCCAATTTAAACCTATGATAATATCAAGGACGTGGAAGTGTTCAAGTTCATCCTCAAACGAGTGTAGAGGTTCAAAGATAAAATTGGTCTTTATGTCAATGACATCATCAACTTAGTCGGTGTGGAAAGTATTCTAGCCAAGGATCCTCTTGGATCCATTTAAGAGGTTCTGGGTTTTGATATGGGACAAGAACAACATGACAATATAAAGGCTGGGGTGTTTGAGGGGAAGGACTACATTTTCTGATGTAACTAGTGTACTTGGAAGGTGGTCATAGTCACCACCTTGGGCTTCATGGTGATGATTTTATTGTTGCTCTTAAAAAAAATACAAGATACAATGGAGGAAAAACATAAATATTTAAAAATATCTTCAAAAGAGTATTACATATTAACTTATTAAGAAGAATCAATTTCAGAATATGTAGAAACAATATTCATGAAAAGCAAGTAATTTTCAAAATGCATTAATATTCGAGTGTGGACTGGTCCACTGAGCATGGAAGAGTATATATGGTCCACAAGGTAGCTTTTTTACACCTTGTTTATTTTACTCAAGTTAATGCTTACACTAACCAAGACTTGTATATAATTAATACAACAAAAAGTGTAAAAAGGCAAAGACTTGGCCCAAAAGTGGCCAGCAAACCTGGCTGGCTAGACTTACTCTAATTAATAAGACCTTTATGATTAATTTAAAAAAAATAATAACTAGAATATCTTATAATTGGAAACAAAAATTCTAACCAAACACACAAACTCCAAGCCTGAAATGTTATATAAGATATTTTTTTAAAGCTGTGTGTCATAAAATCACCATCAACTTCACAGAGATGATAATGATAGATGGTGTGTGTGAAGCAGACACCTAACAGGTAGGAATTCTCGACAACTTCAGCAAATTGTAAAGACTTATGAAATCAAATACCTCACCAGCATACACAAATGAGAGGTATTGATTTAGTTAGAAGAATATTTGAGGAAGTGCGCCTGATGTTCATTGATGTAGATGTTGCAATAGATGACAACCTGGTTCCATTAAATGTGCATGGCAAAAACCACAATGAGTCAATTGAGCATCTCTTCATTGCTTGTCCCTTCTAGTGTAGAGTTTGGGCTCAGATTGTTGGAGAACTAGGTAGCAGTATTCCAAACTCCCTCATTTTGTTGCAATGGGTAGAGCAGATTAGGACCTACTCTTCTAGGGTTCTAGAGCTATGGAAAGAAATAAACCATCAAGATTCAGATCATATTTGCAGGAATATCATAGGGACTGTGTGAAATTGGGGGATGACATGGGACATCTTCAAGATATATATCCTTTACAGGTGTTATGTTTAATTGGGCTTGTCTTTCTGCTTAAGGTGGGTATACTTTGTGTGTTTCTTCGAGATCTTGAGAGCTCCTGGTCAGCAATTTACATAAAAATGCATTTTTACGACGAGCCATTTATGTGGAGTTGGCGATCAATTTGCCCGGGTTTTAGCCATGAAGAATTAGCTCCAACCAATGATGGTAAAAATGTTCAAATAGTTTCTTGGCTTTAAAGTCGGGTATAATGGGCACAACCTGCTTCAGCCAGTATTAGTCTTGATTGCAAAATGTTGTTGACATCTTCACTCAAGCTTTCTTAACAATGTGTTAGCCAAAACCAGTATCTTTCAAAACATATAGAACTGACTTGCAGATAAAGTAATTTTTTGTATAGATGATCTCGTTCAAGTTTTAAACCAACATTGATCCCTTTTGAGTTTTTAATGAGGTATCTTTGGATATCATTTTTTTTCAAATATGTCTCCACTTTAACTATTCATCTCCCAGTGTCAAACACATCCCACAGCTAAGCCAATCAGCCAAGCACAACACCATGAAACTGACATCCATCCTATCTAATTGCATGTTTAACTAAAGTACTAAACAATACAAGCCAACCAAACTCATATTTCTCTACAAGAATTAAAAGTCCCCAATCTCTAACATAGCTCTTCCTAGTTTCCTCATTGCCAATCAAAGTTCAAAACCAACACCCAAACACAATAGCCTCGACCTCGACTTAAACACATCCCACAGCTAAGCCATTTCAACCAAAACACAAAACCAACAACTCACATTCATGCCATCTAATTGCATAATTAACTCATCAAATAGTCAAAACCCCGAAACCCAATCTCACCCTCCTTCTGACTATGACTCTTAAGCCTTGTATAACCACTAACTATATCAATTTTTACAATGAGAATCAGCACAAGAATGATGGCATTATGGTTACCATTTTGTTATATGAAATCATGGCATTGGCAAGCACAAAAGATAATAATGGATTAAGACTCAAACACGAACACCGTCAATATTATACTTTTTAAATGCCAAGTTAAGCTAGACACATCCTAATTCTTCACATAAAAATAGGAACTCACAATTGCCAATTTTGTCAAACAATGACAGGGCATCTCTAGCAACTACTACATCAATTTTCTTATCTTCCAAGATATTGTCATTGCGAGAATTGAAAGAGACAGGGAGAGTAAACTTACATTGTGAATTGAAGAGCACTCCCACTCCAAAATTACATCTCCAAAACGCAAGTGCTCAAGATGAAAGTTTTGAAGTCTTGTGTGTTTGAGAGAGAGAGGCGATATTAATACTTGTGTGGATTTAAAGGCTTTGCCATTTGGATTCGGCCGTGTTTTCGCCAGCTTCTATCTACACCCATCATTTCCTCCCTGCGCCACCACTTTCTTTTATCACCTCGGACGAATTGTCCTTTTCCATGCAACCACATCGTACGTCCTACCACTGGATTGAGAACTAGGGCTGGGCACTTTAGACTGAAAAACCGGACCTACTGAAATTCTCGGTTTGGGCCTTGGTTACAGTTTTCCAAAACACTCGGTTAACCGGTCCAGCCCGACCAATTTAAATGGCATTTTAATAGCAAGTCTGACCCAATTTCAATAGCATTTTAATAGCCCAAGATCAATTTTGGCCCAATTTCAATTCAATAGCATTTTAATAGCCTCTCCTTCCCATTCCAGATACTTTCATTCCCTTCTGCTTCCAGCCACTTCCATTCTCTTCATTCAGGAAGTAAACCAACCAACAAACTTTTCACTAGATGTAAGCAGTAAGTGATTGAAGAATTAGGCTTTGCTGGCTCAAGATCTCTTTCACAAGATGAAAGCAAGCAAACCAACAAACTTCTCTCCATTAAGTTCTGCAGCGATGGAGTTTGTTGTGGTGGCGAGCTTCGTCACATATGTTCTTCTCGACAGGCGGTGGTGGTGCAACTTGTTTTCCATTAGTGGATGTGGAGTCTGTGGCGACACAATATTTGATGGTGGAGAAACAACGAAGGGATGGTGGTGGTGATTTAGATGGGCGGAGGATTAAGATTTAGTCGGGTTGATTGAGGAGTAAGAAAGGAAAGGGAAATGAGAATTGGACAGAGATCGGCCCGGTCTGGTTTTGGTTCTTGAAATTGAAGTTTTTTGGGACCCGGTTCGATTATCGATTTTGGCATTTCGGGCCGATTAACCGGACCCGCCCAGCCCTATTGAGAACCCACACACTCCCTCTCCCTCTCTCAACTTTCTTTCCAACTCCTTCAACATTACCCTTCACATTTTCCCTTTTTACCGACTCTAACCTAACTCTCGAATTAAGAGTTTGTAAGAATTTACAAAAATATTAGGAAATCAGGTTTTTGCAACCAAGGTGACATGGCATGATCTTGAAAGAATAATGAAATCTCCAAAGAGTCTATGTGTATCTCAAGGTTGTAAAAAACCTCCTTTGACGATGTCACATCATCCTGATTGCAAAACATGATTGCCCAGCCTCACTCAAGAATTTAAGTTGAAAGAAGTTGTTGAGAAAAGTTGTTTTCTAAGTTTAAAGTAATAAGAGTTTTCAAGGGTTGTTGGATTTTTTTTTTTACCAAAGAGCTTTGGTTTTCAATCTTACATGTATGTCATTTAATAACATACAAATGTATAATCAATGTTTAACTTACTTCGAGACCATAATTTTTTTCACCTAAAATCACGAGTGGTGCTAGAATTAATGTTTAATTTCTTCTATGTACTCTCATTTTTGAAAAGGCAATGACTACTCCACACCATCAAAAGCGTTTTCTCGTGCCTTGGGGGGATCAAGGAGTGTGATTATCATGTTTATAAGACTTTCATTCCCACCATTGGTCACGAAATCAAATAATGAATGTAAAGTGATACATAAATTTACCTAAATGTAGGGATCTCCTCATGAATTCTCATAACATAAAATTTCATACAATCAAACATACCCTTAGAGTTTAGTAATTTCATGTTGGATGGAACTTTCACAATCATATGCATGAGGCAATCTATTTGCTTTGATATGAAAAGCTTTCACAATTGAAACAAATAGGTAAACACATATGACTTAATTAATTTAAAATCAAAAGAAAAGGATGACAAAACTTGTTGTCATCTCTTTGTACCATTGTTCCACTAAAAAAAAAAAAAAATTATATAGGTGGTATTTGGCTAGAAAACAAACATTTTTTCACTCATTTAGTATACGTTGAGGCATATAATTAGTAGACAAATCAATCTTAATACAATTCAATAACACCTTTAGAGAAAAGGGTGGATAAAGAGTGTATTTATTATAAGCGCGAGATGTTGTCACTCTTGACAATAGTGTTTCACATTTTTTTTAGTCCCGATATCACAAGCTAGAGCTTGTAATATGGTTGGTAAGCTTTTTTTCCACAGCCGTCGAAATAAATCATAAAATCTCAATATTAACTACTTAATAGACTTTTCTATTTATTCTCTTCATTGATTTTTTCTAATTAATTTTCTTTAATAAAATTAATTACTATGTAATAGTAAAGAATTTGAATCTCATTAAAATTCTTTCATTTTTGTTTTTCTGAATTCTTCACGCTGAAAGCTCTTTCCACATCAAAAAATATATAAAATATCAAATCTCACCATCCACACGACAAAAAAAAATTATTCGAAAATTGTGCCTTTTCTCTTGCAATTCATCTTTTCCATACAAATAGCGCTATTTCTATTCTCTAGCGCTATTGTAATTGTATATTGTATTAAAAACATTGAATAGAATACAAACTTATATAGAGCTAACTTTGACATAACCTAATAGAAATAGGAAACCTAAGACTTCTATTCTATTATGACTTTCCTAACCTATTCTGTAACATTTTCCTATTGTTTAATATAGGTAGACTTCTATTCTATAACACTTTCCTAGTTTGTAACATAGGCAAACTTCTATTCTCTAACACTCCCCCGCAAGCTGGACATGTAGACGTACGCAGACGAAATGTGCAGCTTGGAGGAAACTTTGAAGTCCTATTTGGTGATGAAATCATTATTGTCGAGTCTAGATGATTCATGTTCCTGTATGATTCTGGATGATTTCTGTATGAAGAAATCCTGACTCAATTCGAGTCTTGGTATTGGTGATTCCTGTATGAAGAAATCCTGGTATTGATGATTCCTGTATGAAGAAATCCTGACTCAATTTGAGTCTTGGTATTGATGATTCCTGTATGAAGAAATCCTGGTATTGATGATTCCTGTGTGAAGAAATCATGACTCAATTCGAGTATGAGTATTGGTGATTCCTGTATGAAGAAATCCTGACTCAATTCGAGTCTTGTATTGATGATTCCTATATGAAGAAATCCTGGTATTGATGATTCATGTTTGAAGAAATCATGACTCAATTCGAGTATTGGTGTTGCTCAATTCGAGTCAATACAGATTTTGGTAGTGACCAAAGAGGGTGAGTGTGAATAGCGGAGTGAAAGAGATTCAAATTTCTTTATTTTCCCTCCGTTTCTTCTTCTTCTTCGTTTATTCCCTGTGTTTATTTCCTGTTGTGCGATCTAATGTGCGATCGAACTTGTGACAAGGAGATAGAGATGACGAGTAAAAGATCGTGTGGTCTACATCTGTCTGGGTGCTGCTGTCAAGTGCACCAGAGATAGACTTTCCTGTTGTTCTTTGTTGAGTTGAATAAAACTCGGGGTGCAAATAGCCTAGAGCTTTATATCAATTTGAAGAAATTATTTCCTTTTCTTCTTCTGGGACTTGGGTTTTGAGAGCCATGGTCAAATCTCGATTCCATATGTTGTAATTGGTAGGAGTAAGTGATTGTGAAACAAGAGCCACCCCAGGTATATGGTGAAGTGGTGGTGTTTGAACCACTGCTTGTATTGTCGCTCATAGTGACGACGGCTATGTAGTGCACTAGTGGCTCTGACTGAACCTTGAGTGCTAATAGCCTGATCCTTTAAAATAAGTTTTTTTTTAACTTGTGGTGCTAAGTAAAGCCGAGGGTGCAAATAGTGACTGTAAAGAGAAAATCACTGTTTGTTTGCTCCTTCACGTCTTTCGTGTGGTGATGTTGTTCGATGGTAATGTTGATGATGATTGTTGGTGATGTTCTGTCATGCTCGATGATTGTTGGCTGCAATCTCTCTGCTGGCTGCTCTTCGTGAAGGTGAATTCCCCTCTCTCTGCTTTTGCTGCTGCTCGTTAGAGCAGTTGTTGGCTGCTTGAAAAGAGCATTGAAGAGAGAAGGAAGTAGCAGAGAGATGCTGAGTTTGGTGAAGGTTCTGACTAGCTGGTTCGTGAAGACAGAAAACAGACAACGAATTCGTCTTGGCTGCAATTTGGGTCTCTTTTAGCTGTGATTTTGGTGCTCCATTGGGAGCGATTTGGCTTGAGGAAGGTAGCTATTTTGTAAAAAAAACAAACAGAGGGTGGTGTTGCTGTTGTTTTTCCTAGCAATGCTTCTCTGCGTGAAGTGGCTGCAATTGAGAATTTGTTTGGCTGCTTTGTGAAGAAGAAAACGACTATTGTCAGCAGTTACTGGTGGACGGCGGATGGCGAGATGGTGAGGACGAGGTGCATCCCTGTTTCAGTAATTGGTGCGTCCCTGTTTCTAGACGGTGTTGGCGAGGTGGTGAGGAAGTGTGGCTGAACGAGCTATGAGTGTTTGTGTGCGGTGGTGTGGTTGATTGGTGACGATGAGTTTGTTTGCGGAAGCGGTGATGAACGAGTTTGTTAAATTGATTGAAATAGGTTACTACTACTATATTCCCTTCCCCGCCTCTTGCGTTTAGGTAATTGTCAAAGGCGGGGAAGAGCTTGATTCCCCGGATTTTTAGATCTCCTAAGACTAACTTTGCTCTGATACCATGTAAAGAATTGTATTATTGTAATTGTGTATTGTATTAAAAACATTGAATAGAATACAAACTTATATAGAGCTAACTTTGACATAACCTAATAGAAATAGGAAACCTAAGACTTCTATTCTATTCTGACTTTCCTAACCTATTCTGTAACATTTTCTTATTGTATAATATAGGTAGACTTCTATTCTATAACACTTTCCTAGTTTGTAACATAGGCAGGCTTCTATTTTCTAATAGATCTTGTGTCCGGAGTTGGTTCATCAGTTCAAATAAACAAATAGAAGCTATGGGAGAGGGGATCATAAGCAATTTATCGAACAATTACTTCTATTTTATTTTATTTTTTTGTTTGTGTGTGTGGATAGCACTTGGCATGAAGAATTCGAGAAGTGAAGTTTGCTTCGATTTTGACTCTTTTACATATTATTTAGTTTCATTAAGATAATATTTAATTATTTTAAGGAAATTAATAAGAGAGAATCAAGAAAGAGAATAAATAGAAAAATATTTTGGTAGTTAATAATGAGGTCTTATAATCTAATCCAATGTCTATGAAGAGGAGCTTACTAACCATATCACAAGGTTGATGTTAGATGGAGTGGTCTGTTTTCAAGTGAAACTAGCAATATGGGGCGGACTCTGGCCGCTTCCATTGGTTCTTCTTATGTTGCTAATGTACGTAGATCTAGATCTCAGAAGAAAAAAAAAGTGTCAAGGATGCCTAGTCCGTAAAAAAAGGAAAGCTCTTAGGGACTGCTTTCTCCCCTCCCCCCAGCTGGTCTCCCCCTAGTTGGTCAAAGAGGATCAAGGTGGGAACTATTCTGTATGTTCCTATTGTCCCTTTGAATGCTTTGGAGAGGGACTCAGAGGTATGTGCGGAAGGGACGAGCTTGTTATATCTGACCCGTAGTGTTGGTCTGCTGACTAGACTATTGTCTGAGCTCTCACCCTCTGCTGCTGACAAGGGGAAGCAAGTTGTTGAATCTCCTCTTTCAGAAGTTCCAAGAGGGGGAACAAAATTGGTTCCTGGTCTCGAGGCTCTTCATACGGATGTTGGAGCCAACTATGGTGAACAACACATGGTTTTAAGAGGTGGACACAAGACCGATACCATAGAAATGGTTTTCTTGAATGGCTAACCAAATGTCGTTGGAGGAGGCGACTGTGGGGGATCATTATTCACAAGCAGTATGAAACCCAAAACAATGTTATACAATAAAGCCCCCCAAAAAATTTTGAAATTAAAATCTAAAATAACAAACTATATAGAATTCAATGAAAATATATATATTATTCAATTCATATAAAATTTGGGGAACAGATTGATTGGTAAAACTTTTTTTTGTATAAACTTTAATTAGGATCTTATTATTTTCCCACGTTTTCGATTTTTTCAGATTAAACTTTCATACTTATCATAATTATTTACAATTGTAATCTTGTATTCTAGTTATTAGATTTGTTTGTCTTTACAATGTCAATGGCTTTAGTATAGTTTGGCTTAAAATATTATACATAATTCTCTTTGGAATATACAATATATTTTTTTTAAATTATATAGATAAATGCATATATATACCAAATTAAGTTCTCGAAGAATACAATTAGAATTATATTTTTGATTTTAGAGTTTGTGTAGATGTTAATAGATTTTTGTCGCTAACTTATCAGTTCGGAATAGAAAATTTTCTAGCTACGCCCTCAATGACTTCTATTATGGACCAACAATTCCTTGCCATTTTTCCATTCTTTAGTTAAAATCTTGGGTTCGCCACTGGATCTAGGCAAAGGCTTCCCTCCCACTGAAAAACTGAGTTAAAGCATTCAACGACACAATCATTGATACAACAATCTTCTCAAGACTATCCGAAATATTTCATGCCCCATTTCATGCACATTTGATCACAGTATGTTCATCTTTTAGAAATCTCTGAAATTTTGTTCTTTAAAGTATGCTAGAGATTTGTTTGATGAAATGCCACAGCAAAACTTAATTTCTTGTAGAGTTCAGTCATTTCATGCTTGGAACTTTCATAATCATATGCATGAGGCAATCTATTGAGATGTCATTGTCTGGGATCATGCTTGATTAAGTTGTTTGCAATTTTCTTAGTTGGTCCCCAGAATAGTGCAAAAGGTTTTGTTGTCGAATCCAGGAAAGTTCTGTGTTCCAAATGGATTGCATGTGAAAACCTTTTCTGTGTTTCATATGGATTCAAATCAGGATATATGTCTTTGCTGATATGAAACACTAATCTCATAGTTAGGAAGACCGGTGAAAATAGTGGATTAAACATAGGTAGTCCACTAATTGTAAGTTCAGCAAAACCAAATGAGCTACATGGGTTTAGGATTACAACAAACAAGAGCCTTAATCGACTAAGTAAATGGTTTGGTTTCTAGCTTTTGATCATTCTCCGAAAAGTCTAAAACAACTTTGTTCTCTTGTCATTGTACTCAATAAACAACCTAGGAGGTGGGTTTTTCTTGTAAACCTGAAGATCAACAAAACAAATCTCTCTTTGCTTTGATATGAAAAGCTTTTACAATTGAAACAAATAGGTAAACACATATGGCTTAATTTACAACCAAAAGAAGACAGAGCTCATTTATTTCCATTAAAGAAGCATTAGTGCAGTACTACTGATTATTTGTCTACTTCAACCAAAATATGACAAAAATTGTTGTCATCCCTTTGAGCTTATCTAGAGAGCCAGGTCCCTAGCGCTAGGGGAGGCTCCTCTGCACATTTTTAGGAGGAGAGAAGAGATCTTGAGGGGATCTTGAGTTCTTGAGGTGATCGTGAGGAGTTCTTGAGAAGATCTTGAGGAGATCTCTCTCATAAAAACATGCAGGTGATTTTGATTCTTTTACATATTATTTAGT
Source organism: Berberis vulgaris (assembly GCA_963556465.1). Classification (NCBI taxonomy): domain Eukaryota; kingdom Viridiplantae; phylum Streptophyta; class Magnoliopsida; order Ranunculales; family Berberidaceae; genus Berberis; species Berberis vulgaris. The sequence continues at coordinate 8,595,592 of OY747131.1, read as the reverse complement.
TTTATTAAGATAATCATCATCATCATCATCAAAGCCCATTCCCGATATTTTCGGGGTCGGCTACATGAATTTTGGTTCTCCAAGCAATGCGGTCTTCTCACATATCCTCGCCTAATTCAAGCTCAATGATATCTTCATTCACTGCCTAATCCAAGTTTTATTAAGATAATATTTAGTTTTATTAATGAAGTTAATAAGAGAGAATCAAGAAAGAGAATAAATAGAAAATTCTATTTGGTAGTTAATAATGAAATCCTATAATCTAATCCAATGGCTATGAAGAGCTTACCAACCATATCCCAAGCTTGATATCATTTCTCAATCATATCTTTCATCAAAGGACAAGGTAAATCAAAGCCAGTGTACTCTTCAACTTGACCTATGAGTGAGATGAGGTATGACTAGTGGTTGTGAATGATACCTAAAATGACTAACAGTTAAGTTATTTTTTTTGTCCTTCTAGCTGGAAGCAAATATAAAGTAGCCGTTTGTGTTAAAAAAAAAAAAAAAAAAAAAGTAGCCGTTTGTGTAAGTCAGATATCTATACCAGTTTGCTTTCTCAGACATGGAAGAATATGGTTTCTTGTAGAGTTCAGTCATTTCATGCTTGGAACTTTCATAATCATATGCATGAGGCAATCTATTGAGATGTCATTGTCTGGGATCATGCTTGATTAAGTTGTTTGCATTTTTCTTAGTTGGTCCCCAGAACAGTGCAAAAGGTTTTGTTGTCGAATCCAGGAAAGTTGTGTTCCAAATGGATTGCATGTGAAAGCCTTTTCTGTGTTTCATAAGGATTCAAATCAGGATATGTCTTTGCTGATATGAAAACACTAATCTCATAGTTAGGAAGACCGGTGAAAATAGTGGATTAAACATAGGTAGTCCACTAATTGTAAGTTCAGCAAAACCAAATGAGCTACATGGGTTTAGGATTACAACAAACAAGAGCCATAATCGACTAAGTAAATGGTTTGGTTTCTAGCTTTTGATCATTCTTCGATTAGTGATTGTGAATGATACCTAAAATGACTAACAATTAGTTCAGTTTTTTTGTTTTTGTTTTTGTTTTTTTTTTGTTGTCCTTCTAGCTGGAAGCAAATATAAAGTAGCCGTTTGTGTAAGTCAGATATCTATACCAGTTTGTTTTCTCAGACATGGAAGAATATGGTTTCATTTCAGCAGATAAAAGGCAGATACATACATTTCCTTCTCATTTTTTTTAAATTTGTTGTCTAAATTATTGAATCTTTTCCTTGTTTTGTTCCTTACATGATTATATATCTTCAGGTGTGCAGTGGTTACAGGGGCCAATAAGGGGATTGGGCTAGAGATTTGTCGTCAGTTGGCCGCTGAAGGAGTATTTGTCATACTGACTGCAAGAGATGAGAAAAGAGGTTGTGAAGCTGTTGAAAGTATCAAAACATCCGGACTCTCTGATGTGATTTTCCATCAACTTGATGTTAAAGATTCTACTAGTATTGCTTCATTGGCCGATTTTATCAAAACTCATTTTGGAAGACTTGATATCTTGGTAATCCTCACTTCTCTTTAGTTTGTGTGCATAATTTTCATGCTATGGTTATGTTTTACTATTGTTGATCACAATGATGGTTATTCCGATTCTTGCTAGTAATTTAGTATAAAAAGAATCTCTGACGCTGTGTTTGACATGAGGAAGCGGAAATCACTTAAACTACAAGGCAATTTCTTTCCCTTCTGTACGTCTTATCAATTCCTGGGGAGCAAGGCAGTGAGATCTTGAGATTGGTTTTCTTGCTACAGTTTGGGGACATGTCACGACCCAATTCTGTGGTATTGGAGTTGCAATCAAAAGGCTGAACTAGTGTTAATTAGTTTTCGCCAAATCTGCTCGGAATCAAAGACAGCCTGAGTTTAATTTAGAGAAACCTTTGCAGCAGTCAAGTATTACATAATCGACAATTTTATCTGATGTCATCTTTATTTATTCTTGTTTAACTGAATGTATAATGTTTGTTAGATAACCATCCAGGAGACAGGGACTTAACGATCAATTAAATAAAAGAAACTGGGCCGTAGAATTAGAAACGAACTAAATTAACTTTTCAGTGTGCAGTACTTGAGGGATCTATTTTTTTTGTTGGATAGTTATCTCTCTCTCTGTGCTGTAGCAGTTGTGAGGGACAGTGTTCCATCTTATTAATCTTCACTCTGTATGACATCCTAGAGAGAAACGAGGGAGAATTTAACCTCAACTGCTCTATCTTTCATTTTCTTTTCACTGTTTTCCATGTAGGTGTTTCTTGATTCTTTACAGCCAAACTAGTTTCAAGGTTTCATTAACCACAATAATCAAAAGATTTAGTGAGTTAGCCATGCTTGGTGTAATAGAAAAGTTTGCAAGCTTTAAACTTTGATAAGGTTGTTACAAAGTTTGGAATTTCTGCGTCATTGCAAATATCATTTTGTTACACGAATTATATACGATTACAGTGTCAGTCATATTGTGCAGGTGAACAATGCAGGTCTTGGTCTCATAGTAGATGGTGAGGCTTTCAAAGCCTTTGTAAGTACAAATGCAGAAGTAAGGACTAATTCCTAAATGGTTGCGCTTTTTGTTACTTATATATAACTAAGATTTCTTTGCCAGTTCATATTGGTGGGAAAAAGTACTGATTTTGATGTTTGGTTCATTTAGATTAGTGATGAGAATGCACACTTGTTGAAGGGAATTACAGATCAGAGTGTTGAGAGAACAGAAGATTGCTTGAAAACACATTATTATGGAACCAAAGGTGTGACTGAAGCACTTCTACCATACCTTCAACTCTCAAATTCAGCCAGAATAGTGAACGTTTCCTCTGTATATGGGCAACTCATGGTAATAATTAATGACACACACACAGTACACCATTTATAACTCAATTGTAGATGGCCAGATCCGTACCTTGCACCGTAATGTCCAATTTACGCACCAAGTATAAGGGTTCTATATCAAAGGGCATTAGCATGCCGAACTTAGAGGACCCACCCCAACTTGTTCATCTAGTTTAGATTCACCCATTGATTTGAACATATTTTCAAGACCACAAATGAAACTATTCTAGTGATATTGTTTATCCTACTATTGCAGTTCATTCCCAGCGAGAAGATCAAAGCTGAGCTTAACAATGTGGAGTGCCCAAGTGAAAAGCGACTAGATGAGTTGCTGGAGTGGTTCCTACAGGATTTAAAGGATGACAAGTTAAAAGAGAATGGCTGGCCGATTGCTGTAGCTGCTTATAAAATGTCTAAAGTTGCTATAAATGCTTATACGAGGATCCTAGCCAGAAAATTTCCGAATATGAAAATAAACTGTGTTCATCCTGGTTATGTTAAAACGGACATGTCATTTGGGACGGGGTCATTGACTGCTGAAGAGGGTGCTAGAGCTCCTGTAATGTTGGCTTTGTTGCCAGATGATGGTCCTACTGGTTGCTACTTTGATGAGATGAATGAATCAACGTTCTGAACTGGCATGTAAAGATCAAACATGTAGAAAAGACAGGTGATCATGTACCTGGTCTATTCAATAAGAAATATGTTCATGTAACTTCTTAATTCGACCATACAGACAAGGCTTGGAAATTGAGCATTGTATAGACAGGTGATCATGTACCTGGTCTATTCAATAAGAATGTGGATGTCCTATGGTTCCGTTTAGATGGACTGTGGTCTTTTTTTTCTTTTTCTTTTTTTTTTGGTTTGTTAATCAGATTGGCTTGCATTATGGCTTAAACAGTGATTTCGTCGAAACCTTTTTGTTTGAATTCGCGTGCTTTGTTGTTTTTGTGGTATGGGGTTGTTTTAAAATAAAAATTTGGGTTGTTTGTTTGTTTGGTAGAGAGTGGATGTGTAATGGTGGTTTTCAGGTTAGGGTTTAGACTAAATCATGTCTTTGTTTGTAACCATCATGCATTGTTGTTGTTATTGTGTGTCTCTGTTTAAAGTTATTATGAGGAGGTTAAGTGAGTTTCTTCCTTTCTCTCTTTTGTTTCTAATTAATATATATTCTGATTATACCTTTTTCATGATATCTCAGTTTCTCAATTCATAGAAAAGGGATTAATATTGCCTTTGACGTTTAAATCATTCAGGTGAGTCAAGAAAATCTCCACTTGTTCAAGGACGTAATAGATCAGAGCATTGAGAGAGCACAAGATTGTTTGAATACCAATTATTATGGAACCAAAGGAGTAACTCAAGCACTTCTACTATTTCTTCAACGAGCAAATTCAGCAAAAATCGTTAATGTTTCCTCTGCAAAAGGGCAACTCAAGGTGCGTTTTAAATTGACATCGCTCTAAAAGCCTAAACTATTAGAAATGCCAGATCTTATCATATATCAAGTGGCTGGACACATGAACAACGGGAGTGAATTTAAGACTAAGTATAATATAACACACACCTTTATTAGCATGTCATTCAATCTTGTACTAAAAGTATTCTCTTTGTGCAGTTTATCCCTAATGAGAAGATCAAAGAGGAGCTTAACTTTATCGAGTCCTTAACTGTGGAACGATTGGACAAGTTGGTGCTGAAGAGAATTGTATTGAAAAATTATTGTGTAATTCATAGATTGAATACAAGCTTATAAAGCAAAACCTGGCCTAACCTTGTAGAGATAGGAAACCTAAGACTTCTTATTCTATTCTGACTTTCCTAACATATTCTATTCTATAATACTTTCCTATTTTGTAATATAGGAAGATTTCTATTCTTTAACACTCCCCCTCAAGTTGGAGTATATGTTTGTAATACCCAACTTGCTAAGAAGATTATCAAATTGATATGTGCTCAAAGCTTTAGTGAACAAGTATGTTCGTTGATGTAGCGTTCCAACATGCTCAGTCTGAATAGTGTCCTCTTGTATCTTTTCTCTAATAAAATGAAAATCAATCTCTATATGCTTCGTTCGCTCATGAAAAACTGGATTAGATGCAATATGGAGTGAAGCCTTGTTGTCACAAAAGAAGAGAGCTTTTTTTTTTTTTTTGAAAAGCAAAATGATAAACCTCAAACCACTACACCAACAAAGACATGTTTACAAAAGAAGAGAGCTTGCATGAGGGTGATTAATGTGCAAATCATTAAGAATGTACCTCAACTAGGTTAACTCACAGCATGTAGAAGCCATGACCCTATATTCAACTTCAGCTGTAGATCTTGGTACTATAGTTTGTTTCTTAGCTTTCCAAGAAATTGGTGAATCGCCAAGCATGACACAATAACCTATAATGGATCTCCTAGTATCTCTACATCAAGCCCAATCTGCATCACAATAAGCTTTCAATTGTAATGAGCTGGTGGAAGAGAAAAAAATACCCTGTCCTTGTGAAGCCTTGATATACCTAAGGACCCTGTGTGCAGCATCCAAATGTGGTATTCTAGGCTTGTCCATAAACTGACTTAGGACATGTACTGAATAACCAAATCTGGTCTTGTAATCGTTAAGTATATAAACCTTCCAACAAGTTTACGGTATATTGCAGGATTTGGTAGTAAATCTCCATCATCCTTTGTGAGCACCAAGTTTTGATCCATAGGATAACGTGAAGGCTTTGCTCCAAGATATCATGTGTCCTCTAATATTTCAAGTGCATATTTTCGTTGAGATAAAGCAATCCCTTTGGATGACTTCGTGACTTCAATGCCAAAGAAATATTTCAGTTTTTCTAAATCTTTGAGCTTGAACTTTTCGGCCAGAAATTTCTTTGTTTCTTCAATGTATTGGAGATCATTACCTGCCAATATTACATCATCAACATATACGAGAATTGCAGTAAAGCTGTTACCCTTGGATCAGACGAATAATGAGTAATCAGCCTTAGACTGATTGTAGCCGGCTGATATGAGAGCAGAGGATAACTTAAGGAACCATTGTCTCGAGACTTGCTTGAGACCATAGAAGGACTTGTTCAACTTGCATACTCGAGTCTCCCCCTTTCGGCCGAATCCAGGAGGAAGACTCATGTACACATCCTCAAAAAATCACCATAAAGAAAAACATTGTTGACATCAAGTTGACATAAATGCCAATTCTGTGTGGCTGCAAGAGCAAGGAAAATACGAACAGTAGTCAATTTAGCAACAAGAGCAAATGTCTCTTTGTAATCAATACCTTCAATTTGACTGTATCCTTTAGCCACAAGACGGGCTTTGTGGCGCTCAACACTACCATCTGGATTAAGTTTGATCTTATAAACCCAGTTACAACCAACCGGATGCTTACCAGGAGGAAGAGGTTGTAGAGTCCAAGTGTTATTGGTTTCTAGAGCATCAATCTCATTTCTCATGGCTTGACGCCACTTTGGATCCTGCATAGCCTGCATAAAACTAGTGGATTCTTTGACTAAAGAAAGGGAAGTGGTGTAAGCCTTGTGAGAGGTGGATAAATGGTCATAGAAAAGAAAATCAGAAAGGGGGTAAACAATACCTGTAAAAGGCCCAACGTTTGAAGCAGATGAGTGAGACGATCGGGAAGGCAATCGAGCATCAAGATGATATTGTTGAAGATAAGATGGTTCACGGGTGGCACGAGTGGAGGTGTGAGGTGGGAGAGGTGGGAGGGGAGGGTCTTATAAGGGTGGAACAGGGGCAGGGGCTCGATCTGCTTGGGTTTGGGTTTCCGAGGTTTCCGCCCGGTCGATGACTGTGACATCGGATTGGGAGACCGGTCGGTGGGAAGGGTCCGACTTGTCAGAAAAGGGCACTGTTGGAGGATCATAAAGTGGAGCATGAGCGACCGGTCGGGGAAGTGTGTCGGACCGGTCAGTGAGGTGATGGTGCATTTTGTCAGAAAAATAAGGAAAAGTCTCCTCAAAGATGACATCACGAGAAACAATGATCTTTTTGTGAGTGAGATCATAGACTTGGTATCCTTTTTGCCCGTGAGGGTATCCAAGAAAGACACATTGACTAGAACAAACATCAAATTTGCTAGGACGTTGGGCATGTGTAGAACCGAAACATAGACAATAAAAAAACTCGAAGGTGAGAATAGTTGGGTTGTTTGTTAAAGAGAAGCTCAAAAGGCATTTTGCTTTTAAGAACAGAGGACGGTGTGCGATTAATGAGATAGGCAGCGGTCAGAATTACTTCTCCCCAAAAATATTTAGGGAGATGTGCTTGAAACAAAAGAGCACGAGCGATATTTAAAATATGTCTATGTTTGCGTTTTGCCACCCCATTTTGTTGGGGGGTAGAGACACAAGAAGTTTGATGGGTAATGCCTTTTGAAGCATAAAAATCAGTGATAAAAAATTCAAGTCCATTATCATTACGAATAGTTTGAATTTTGGAAGAAAATTGGTTTTCAACATAATTAATGAAAGAAATTAAGAGTGTGCATGTGATACCCTTGTGTGGGTGGACCTGAGGGGGAGAGTGAGGATTGGAGCCCAATAGGCCCAACAGGCTTGTGGGTCCCAAGAGGGGTTGGACGAGCTACTCAAGGGGGATCATAGTCCCACATCGCCTGGGTGTGGGAGGGTGATGTGCTTTATATGTACGAGCTTGGCTCTACATGATACAACGCATTTTAAAACTGTGCGGGCCTGTTTGGGTTCAGAGTGGACAATATTGTGTCATGTGGACCGGGTCGTTACGGAATGGTATCAGAGCCTGACCCAGCCGAAAGTGTGCCGACGTGGACGTTGGGCCTGTGTGGCCAATGAGGACGTTGGGCTCCCAAGGGGTGTGGACTATGATACCCTTGTGTGGGCGGACCTGAGGGGGAGGATGAGGGTTGGAGCCCAATAGGCCTGTGGGTCCCAAGAGGGGTTGGACGAGCTACTCAAGGGGGATCATAGTCCTACATCGCTTGGATGCGGGAGGGTGATGTGTTTTATATGTACGAGCTTGGCTCTACATGATACAATGCGTTTTAAAGCCGTGAGGGCCGGTTTGGGCTCAGAGCAGACAATATTGTTTCATGTGGACCGGGTCGTTACAGTGCGTGTGTCAGACTTGTGTTTCATGAGATAAATCCAAGTACATTGTGTATAATCATCAACAATGGTGAGAAAATAACGCGCTCCAGAAAAGGAAGCAACGTGATATCCTCCCCAAATGTCAACATGTAATAAGGAAAAATGAGCAGTACTCGAAATGTGAGATAAATGAAATTTATTTCTAGTTTGTTTGGCCAAAGGACAAATAACACATTTATTGGAAATACAAGTATTAGCATCACGAAAAGACACAGAAAGGAGATGGAAATTTTTATCTGAAATGTGACCTAGGCAATTGTGCCATAACACATGGTTGTTGTCTTGAGTGATGTGACAAGTGGTGGAAGTTGTGGTGGTGGTGCCGTCCAGATAGTACAAACCATCAAGCTCAGTTTCCGTCCCAATCATATTCCCCGAATGAAAGTCCAGTATCAGACAATAGTTGTTGAGAAAAAATGGTGAGAAAGAGAGAATGTTTTGTGAGTTTGCTAATGGAAATTAAATTAAGATTAAAAGAGGGAACACACAGAACATCATGCAAGGTAAAAACAGAAGAGAATGTCATGGTGCCAATGTGTGTAATAATAGCGAGTGTACCATCAGGAAGCTCAACGGTTCGATTGTGGACAGGTTTGGAAGAGGTGAGTAAATGAGGGTTATGAACTATATGATCAGTCGCGCCACTATCAAGGATCCATGATGAACGAGAGCCATGAGATTTGAGAGAGTATTTTACCTGTCAATTCTATAATAGAAATGTCACTGCCAATATTGTGAGCCTTGGACTTATTGTGGAGCAATGCTATGATTTGCTTGCACTGCTCGGAAGTGAATGGAAAATTATTGGATGACTGCACATCAGAAGAAGTGGACACATTATTGCCCCTAGGACGATCTTTCTGAAAACGTCGTTGTTTAGTATGATCGGCTCTCTTAAATTTCCAACAATTGTCGATAGTGTGGGATTTCAATCCACAATAATCACAAGTGAGATGAGAACGACAGTCAACAGCAGTATGACCTACCCTGTCACATGTTCCACACTTGACGTCAGGATTAAAGGGCTTTCGGGGTACTCCCGACTTGTCAATGTTGCGTGCACCTTTGGGATCAATATTTCGCATGACAAAAGCTGTAGCATCAGGTATGTTGAATTTTCCTGTAGAGATCTCTTGCTAGCGTTCGTGACGAAGCACAAAGGAGTAAACCTTGTTGAGTGGAGGAAGTGGATCCATCAACAAAATTTGACCCCTAACCGAATTGTAGGCGTCGGTTAGCCCCATCAAGAACTTGATCGAGCGTTGAGTGTGGACATTGATATTCACATAATTATTACATAATATATCCCTTAATTTATACATGTTAGTGTTTCGATTATTATATTTTATAGTAATTATTTTGTTTTCATGTCTTTGTAGGAATTTGAGCGTAAACGATGAAATCATATTAAAGCGACAAGTTAAGGAACGACAATTAGTCCATTCCAACGGTGGTATAAAGCAGTCACAAACCTAAACCCGAAACCTAATTCATAACCTAAACCCAAAACCTAATTCATAACCTAAACCCAATCCATAACCTAAAACCAAACCCAATGCCAAGCCCAATCCTTCTCCTACCCTCATTGATGAATCATTCCCTCATTTCATCCCTATTCATCTTGATAATGTTCTATAAATAGAAGATAATAGGGTGAGAAAAGGGGGGAGGAAGAGAAGGGAAAAGAAGAGAATAGAAAAAAAAATCAAAACCTCTTCCTCAATGGAGATTTCCTCAAAGGAGCTCCTCTCTCAAAGGTGATTCACAAGGTGACCATCACCACCTATCCACCATCACCACTCACTCAGCAATCACCACCTCGCCACCACCACCACCTCCAGACAGCACAACCGCCACCGCCACCACCGTGAAACATGGGTGTGACAACCCTGTTTCACGTCAACTTTCCACCGTCACCGTCTCTGCTCCTCTCCCCTGTCCACACAACCGCCACCACCTCCGCACTGACCACCGTCACAGACCGAGCACCATCACCCGAGAACCACCTCGCGAAACAGAGCTCACCGCGGCTCTGTTCCGCCTCGCGACCCAGCCAGACCCTGCGTCCTCCTCTCCTCTCTGTCCTCTCTTCATCCAGGCCTCCTTACCATCTCTCCGCCACCGGACAACCACCACAGAACACCTCACCGCGGCGCACCACCATCGCTGAAACAGGAAGCGAAAACAGGGAGTATTCTCCGAGCTCTCTTTGTTTATTTTCGCATCTCTCTCGATTGTTTCCTCACCTTCTGTCTATTTTGCAGGTTTCAGAATCAATTGGAGGTCGCGACGGTCGCGGGGAGCGAAGGAAGGCCGCGAGCAGCGCCGCTGTCGCGCTGGAGAAGACGAGCGGAGCGAGCGGCTACTGTAGCGTCACTGTAGCGCTACTGTAGCAGAGGCGGGAATTGGTTAATTCGGTTATTTGGCTATTCACACCCAGGTATTTGTAAGAGCCACCACAGAGCGTTTTGGGACCATTTGTCTCGGGATTCGTGTTCGGACCACCTGCTGATCTGCGGAGTACCACCACATCGAGTTTGTGACAAACTAAATGGGTTGTATAAGTTATTTTGATTTATTTTACTGAATTGTGTGCTTAATTGTTAATTACAATTATTTCTGAATTTTTGATAAATTGCTTTCACCTTGCATGTTCGAGAACTTAAACTTGATATGTTTGGTAGTTAGAATTACCCTTTATCAATATTCAAAGCATGTGTTAAATATATTAAGCTTAAACTTTGATTAAGTGTGCCATAAAAAGACACTTAATACTTGGTAAGAGCGTATTTGCTTGAAATAATTTGTTAATGTTTGATAGAAACATGATATAATTTGAATTGGATTTTAACGATCATATATTCGGTGTAAGCAAGGGATTCTCATTCCTAACGCTTCTCGTTTTTAAATTTAGTAATTTAGATTTAAATAATTTTGCTAACTCATTGGTGAGTCCAAGCCCACAAAAATTCATCTCATCTATATTTTATTTTTCTTATTTTTAATTTATTTTTAGTTTAGTTTTAACAATGCTGTAACCCCATTTTCTCTAAATTAGTTTAATTAAATTCTAAAATTCAATTTAATCCACCTTCCCCGTGGGATCGACCCGTACTTGCCGTTGTATACCAGTTAGGCACCGTGCACTTGCGGTTATTACAAGTGGGCTGAATTAACCTATTAATTTAGGTTAGTTAAATCCGCACCAAGTTTTTGGCGCCGTTGCCGGGGAAGGTTGCGGTGTAATTGAATTTAAGATTTATTTTCACTAATTATAAAAAATAAAAAAATAAAAAAATTAAAAATTAAAAAATATAAATTTTTTTTTAAAAAAGATACAAAACAAAAAAAAATTAATTTTTATTTTATTAAGTTCTTTTTACACTCATTTTGTGTTTGATTTTCTCGAGGATATTGGACGATCCTGCGAACATCAAGCAAAGTTTTATTTATTTATTTTGTGAGGAGAGTTTTAATTTTATTTTCACCTCGTTTTACGAGTGTGTGGTGTAATAATTTTTGAGAACTTTACTATTTTTCATTTTGTTTAATCACTAAAAAAAAAAAAATTTGAAAAAAACCCAAAATTTTCTAAGTCAAAAAATTATAGGGAAACAATTTTAATTGTTACCCAATAATTTTTTATGATTTAGAAATCCGACTTCTAAGACCAAGACTAGTAAATTTATTTGCATGTGCTTATGTGCTGATTGAAACAGATAAAAAGAAGTCGGGTTTTTTTTTTGAATTGTGCTAACTTTTTTGTGTAGAACGGAATACGCACACTGTAAGTATTTCTATCACACGCAACGTATTAGCGACCAGGGTGCTTGGTGTAATTGTTTGAAATTGTGTGATTGGTTGTTAAATTTTTGTAATTGTGGATGCTAAACTTTAGTAATTCATAATAAGCAGACCCAGCTTATAAATAGAAACTGGTGGGACTTGATATCCCCACCTCATCACTCCAGCTGTGTGCAACCAATATCCTAACATAATTAAAATCAATTAGCAAGTTAGATAGAGCATTTTTTAGGTACGGTGTTCATAGGACAACCAAGACCAAGGTGAATCCAATAATTTTTGTGTTGACCCAAGCTAAAAGTGACGATGGGTTTAATCATTCAATGAACTCCGAGAGGCCACTGCCACAAGGGTAATTTACTCGGTACACCGAGTCATAAGTAAGCTACGATCCACAAGAAGAATTGGTGTAACCAACAGTTTTTTGTTAGGAACACAAGCCTCAAGTGTGCATTTAACATCACATCGTTCTCACATCTATTGGCTTACAGAGCGGTAGCACAAGGAAGTACTTAATTGGACCATTGTGACCTCCTTCTCTTGTGCGATAATCCGGTTTCTTTGAAACAAAACTCTAGCCTACTGATTTTGAACTTTGTGGTGTAAAGTGTACACTCTTAGGATCAACTTGTAGCACCCATTGCTGTGTCATAAAGATTACATAAGAAATAATTGTCCCCCAAAGATAAAAAGATAATTGATCTAAAAAACGTTGATTGCTTAGGGAGGCATGTTTCTTGTGCATTTATTGGTTGCTGATTGCGTGTGAGTCTGTGCATATTTTGTTTAGAGTTAGTGATAATAATAATAATAATAATAATAATAATAATAATAATAATAATAATAATAAATTAAGTTTAAAAAAAATTTAATTTAAAAAAAAAATGAACACAAGGGATTATCCAGCCTATTTTTTCGAGCAAGTCAATTCATTTTATGACATGCGACGACCTGAGTATGATCCATATTTAGATTATTACCCAGGTCTAGCTTATCATTCTGACTTCTCATGGGCTCATGGTCAGTACCATGAAGGCCCTCTAGACACTCATCAGACTCTTCAAGCTCCAATTCCTGCTAATAGGCCTCAATTCAATCAAGATGTTCTTCTCTCTAACACTCAGAGTTTTCAGGATACATTGAACCAATTTATGCAGAGAACAGGAACCATACTCGAACAAAACTCTCAGGCTATCACCGAACTAAGAGCACAAAACTCTCAGGCTATCACAGAATTGATAGCTAATTCTCAACAAAATGCTCAAGCTATCAAGAAACTTGAGATGACTTTGAGTCAGATAGCTGAGTCACTTCCTGAGATAGAGTCAAAAATATTCCCTAGCCAACCTATTTTCGACCCAAATGGTCAATTTGAAATTAGTGGTACATCTGAGTCAGACAGTGATGATGTCCAATTCATTACTACCTTTAGGAGTGGAAAACTGGTTGACAATCAGGTAGAAATGCCTGATATGGGTATCATTGAGTTGTCTAGACAGGTTGCATCCTCATCTCATAAGAAAGTTGATAAAGCCTCATTTATTGATGAACCTGAAGATTCTAAGACACTACAAACATCTCCTTCCCATGTTGACTCATGCCTTTCTAGTAACTCATGCATAGAATCAAACTGTGACCATTATTTAGAGTCTCCCCTTGATGGTTTTCATGATACACATGACCATTTAGAGACTTGTTTGACTCAATTTAGTTTAGACTTTGATGTTGATGATTCCATTAGGGAAGTCAATGATTTGCTTGACTCAGTCCCCATTGTAGATCCTAGTTATAAATGGAAGTCTAAAGTAAAGCCTCTTCCACTCAGTGGGTCAAAACTAGTCCCATCAGTTGAGCCACCTGAGCTTGACCTTAAACAATTACCTGACACCCTCAGGTATGCATTTTCAGGTGATGAGTTGTCTAAACCAATATCTCTATGTGATTCATGTGATGAGCCTGTACCACCTGATATATCCATCGTCTCATCTACTTGCATCACATTCCCATTTACTAAGGTTACTTTCACCGATCCCTTGTGTTGTAGTGAGGATTTCAGTTTTCACCATCCTGATGTGAAAATTATCCAATCTTCTGATTTGGAACCAGACATAGGATGTTCCCTTTTTGGAGCACGCAAGGATCATCTGTTGTGTATGACTACTGGTCACTTTTGGAATGTCCTAGTGTATTTGGTGCCCCATGTGATTGCTATATTTTGGTGGACTGATCCTCAACTGTTCAAGTTGTTGATATACGACCATGGACTAAGTGTTTGTAATGTTCTTCCTTTCTACTTTTCGATACACCATTTTTTTGGAAGAATATTTGTCGGGCTGATGACGGTAAACCAAGCGCTCCTAGAAGGCAGCCTAGCTTTAGTTGTGTGTCTTTGCTGTTAGTCTGGATTGATTTTCGAGTACCCTATTTAGTTGTGTTTCACTCATACTCGTTAGCTCCGTAACAGTTTTGACTTACAACTTGCCTTTCTTTTTAGTTTTCTTTGTTAGTGTCGAGTCTGCATTTTATCGATTTCTAATGAAAACTCCATGATTCTTATGTTTGTGAGCCTCATTGATGGATGACTTCTTGGAAATTGGTAAAATCTTCACCGCGGTAATATTGTTCTAACCTCCTCTCATGTACTTATTTCATTCATTTGTCAAAATTATTTTGTTAAACATTGAGGACAATGTTTGGATTAGGTTTGGGGGTAGGGTTCATGAGTCGGTGAATTTTTCATTTTTTTTTGTAGTGTTTTCTTTTCTTATTCTTAAAAAAAAAAAAAAAAACAAAACAAAAAACAAAAAACAAAAAACAAAAAACAAAAAACAAAAGCTTTTCTGTCAAGACAACTTGGTCTTTTGTGAAAATGGATTTTAAATGTTTTATGCTCAATAAAATGCAAACCAACTTGACATATTGGTATATTGATAAAGACTGAAAGTTTAGTATGCTCCCTAAGCTAGATCTAGTTCATAAGAATTTTCAACTCGATTATCTTTGCACCATGAGCCATATTAGCATAACTTGAAGTTGATGAGTGAAATATATACTAGAAAACCTTAGAATAACAGTGGAGACTTAACCCTGAAAGCTTTGAGCCTTTCTATTTTTCTAAGGGTTATACATAAACTCTGATTTTTCTTGAGTCTATATTATCTCGTTGATGATCTCATTATTTTCATTCTTTTGATCAATTGCTTTGGGAATGACATAAAAATTGAATTATTACACTAGAACTTCTTGGCTTATTCAATTGAGATGTCATAATACTGACCCGAACTTAGGAAATGATCTAGGCATTTTTTTTCTTCTTTAGACCATTAACTAGCCTTTTAACTTACCCATAACATTAACCTTTTTTGTAGCCTTTTGAGCCTTAGATTAACTTTTATTTGTTAACTCATTAACCTTTACCCAACTTTTCTGGGAATGTGTATGGATGGATATACTTGGTGTTAAAAGGGCATGAAGAGCAAAATATGAGATATTTCATAAATCCTCTATGAAAAAAAAAAAAAAAAAAAAAGGTTGATGAAAAAAAAAAAAAAAAAAAGTTGAAGAAAAAAAAATAGAAAAAAAATGATTCTCCAATGAGGATAAAAATGTGAAAATGAAGAAAAAAATTGATGGTGCGCAACATTGATTTATTCTTGACAGCCCTAATTGTTCGTATAATGGGTGTATACATTCCTAGAAATTTTTGTTAGAATCCTTTGACATTCTTTATTAACTATTACCCAAGCCCCATTACAACCCAACAAAGTCCTAGTTGATCTTAGGTAAAGGTTGGTTTCGTAGATGTGGAGATTTAATAACCAAGACCTATGGTGTTTGATTCAACATTCCCAAAAGTAATTGATATTCCTGTCCATGAGATCATGTTCATTCCATTCTTGAAAAGTCCGTTCTTCATATTACTATATGTGAGATGATTGTTTTCCATTATTTACTCTTTTCCTCACATATAAACTGAGTGAAATACCAAATCTCTGAGTGTTTTATTGTGAGTGACATGAGAGGTTTGAAGTCAAAACAAACTTTCTACAGGAGATTTAGTCATTGTTTTACTCTGAAATGAAAAGTTATGTTGACAGTGCTA
This sequence comes from Berberis vulgaris, assembly GCA_963556465.1. Classification (NCBI taxonomy): domain Eukaryota; kingdom Viridiplantae; phylum Streptophyta; class Magnoliopsida; order Ranunculales; family Berberidaceae; genus Berberis; species Berberis vulgaris. The sequence goes on along the minus strand of OY747131.1, from coordinate 8,579,674 downwards.
TCCACACACACACATTGAGTTGATGATGATTATGAATTTTTTCTAACCTTTGGAGAATATTAAATTATTTGGAGATTTGTTGATACACTAAAATGACACTGTTGGTTTCCTGCATTTCTTGAAGTTTTAAAATGAACACTGTTTGACCAAGTTTTGTTGAGTCAGTAATGTTTGTGGGTAACATTTCTGGAAACCCTCACGAGACTATAACTCGTCCACTAGAGGTAATCTAGGGGTTTAAAGCCTTGTTGCACGTTTAAGGTAAGTGCAACCGATGATATCTGCGAAAGTGAGTTATGATTTTCTTTTTATTGTTTTGCTCGAGGACTAGCAAAATATAGGTTTGGGGGTATTTGATATTCACATAATTATTACATAATATATCCCTTAATTTATACATGTTAGTGTTTCAATTATTATATTTTATAGTAATTATTTCGTTTTCATGTCTTTGTAGGAATTTGAGCGTAAACGATGAAATCATATTAAAGCGACAAGTTAAGGAACGACAATTAGTCGATTTCAACGGTGGTATAAATCAGTCACAAACCTAAACCCGAAACCTAATTCATAACCTAAACCCAAAACCTAATTCATAACCTAAACCCAATCCATAACCTAAAACCAAACCCAATGTCAAGCCCAATCCTTCTCCTACCCTCATTGATGAATCATTCCCTCATTTCATCCCTATTCATTTTGATAATGTTCTATAAATAGAAGATAATAGAGTGAGAAAAGGAGGGAGGAAGAGAAGGGAAAAGAAGAGAATAGAAAAAAAAATCAAAACCTCTTCCTCAATGGAGATTTCCTCAAAGGAGTTCCTCTCTCAAAGGTGATTCACAAGGTGACCATCACCACCTATCCACCATCACCACTCACTCATCAATCACCACCTTGCCACCACCATCACCCGAGCACCACCACCACCTCCAGACAGCACAACCGCCACCGCCACCACCGTGAAACAGGGGTGTGACAACCCTGTTTCACGTCAACTTTCCACCGTCACCGTCTCTGCTCCTCTCCCCTGTCCACACAACCGCCACCACCTCCGCACTGACCACCGTCACAGACCGAGCACCATCACCCGAGAACCACCTCGCGAAACAGAGCTCACCGCAGCTCTGTTCCGCCTCGCGACCCAGCCAGACCCTGCGTCCTCCTCTCCTCTCTGTCCTCTCTTCGTCCAGGCCTCCTTACCATCTCTCCGCCACCGGACAACCACCACAGAACACCTCACCGCGGCGCACCACCATCGCTGAAACAGGAAGCGAAAATAGGGAGTATTCTCCGAGCTCTCTTTGTTTATTTTCGCATCTCTCTCGATTGTTTCCTCACCTTCTGTCTATTTTGCAGGTTTCAGAATCAATTGGAGGTCGGGACGGTCGCGGGGAGCAGAGGCGGGAATTGGTTTATTTGGTTATTTGGCTATTCACACCCCAGGTATCTGTAAGAGCCACCACAGAGCGTTTTGGGACCGTTTGTCTCGGGATTCGTGTTCGGACCACATGCTGATCTGCGGAGTACCACCACATCGAGTTTGTGACAAACTAAATGGGTTGTATAAGTTATTTTGATTTATTTTACTGAATTGTGTGCTTAATTGTTAATTACAATTATTTCTGAATTTTTGATAAATTGCTTTCACCTTGCATGTTCGAGAACTTAAACTTGATATGTTTGGTAGTTAAAATTACCCTTTATCAATATTCAAAGCATGTGCTAAATATATTAAGCTTAAACTTTGATTAAGTGTGCCATAAAAAGACACTTAATACTTGGTAAGAGCGTATTTGCTTGAAATAATTTGTTAATGTTTGATAGAAACATGATATAATTTGAATTGGATTTTAACGATCACATATTCGGTGTAAGCAAGGGATTCTCATTCCTAACGCTTCTCGTTTTTAAATTCAGTAATTTAGATTTAAATAATTTTGCTAACTCATTGGTGAGTCCAAGCCCACAAAAATCCATCTCATTTATCTTTTATTTTTCTTATTTTTAATTTATTTTTAGTTTAGTTTTAAAAATGATGTAACCCCATTTTCTATAAATTAGTTTAATTAAATTCTAAAATTCAATTTAATCCACCTTCCCCGTGGGATCGACCCGTACTTGCCGTTGTCTACCAGTTAGGCACCGTGCACTTGCGGTTATTACAAGTGAGCTGAATTAACCTATTAATTTAGGTTAGTTAAATCCGCACCAAACATATGTGAGAACGATGTTCATTGTGTCACTAGTGTCTTCAGCAAAACCAACCACAACATCCAATTCGTCCCATAGAGCCTTTAATTTGGTAAAGTAGGCACTTACATTCATCGCCCCTTGAGTGCATCCATGGATTTCAGATTCAATATGATAGATCTGCACGTAATTAGTTTGTGCATACCGTTCTTTCAAATCAGCCCACACATTATATGCCAATTCATAGTACATGGCACTTGCCTAGAGGTCAGGTGAGATGGCGTTGATGAGCCATGATTTTACCAAACTGTTGTAACGATCCCATTGTTGTAGTTCATCATTATTGGCTTTGTTGTCGGGTTTTCTGATAGATCCATCAACAAAACCCAATTTGTTTTTTGCTTTGAGAGCCATGGTCATAACTCGACTCCATATGTTGTAATTGGTAGGAGTAAGTGGCTGTGACACAAGAGCCACTCTAGGTTGATCGGAGTGGTGAAGAAAGTATGGGTGATGAGGATTGTTGTATGGTGAGGTGGTGGTGTTTGAACCATTGTTTGTATTGTCGGCCATGGTTTTTTTTTTGTATTTGTGGTGGTACCAAGTAAACTTGGGGTGCAAATAGCAGCCGTGTAAAGAGAAAATCAGGGCTTTCTCCCTCCTCCTTCACGTCTGTTTGTTTTGGGCAAGATTGGGCTAGATCGGTTCGATGCTGATGTTGATGGTGTTCGATGTTTATATTGATGGTGACAGTGTTCGATGCTGATGTTGATGATGCGGTGCTGATGATGCTGATCGGGCTAGATCAGTTCGACGATCTATGATGGTGCTGATTGGTTCGACGATCTATGATGGTGCTGATTTATGATGATGCTGATCGGTTCGATGATGTTCCTCAACCTGCCGATCTTCGTGTCACTGATGAAGAAATCAGAGGTTGTAGATGTTGATGATAGATCTCGGTGATGTTGATGTAGATCTTGGCGATAGATTGATGATCACGAGATTGATTGTTGATAGATATCGGAGAAGGGTTTGATTGATCAACTCTATTGATGGTTGATCAATTATGTTGTTGAATATCTTTGTCGATCTCTGTTAATCGAGATGAAGAGCTGAAGAAGATCTCCGTTTGAAGAGATGAAGAAGATCTCTGCTTGAAGAAATGAAGATCTTTGTTTGAAGAGATAACTCTGTTGATCAAGATGAAAAGACCCTTTGGATCACTGTTGAGCAAAGGTGTTTGAGATCGATGATGGTGTTCGACGATGGTGTTTTGCGATTATTGTTGATGTGTTTGTGTGTTGATGTGTTTGTGTGTTGATGCGTGGAGAAGCTGAGATGGAGATGGTGAGATTGCGTGGCGGCGTGAGGCTGTAGTTAACAAGCGAGAAAGATTATCGGTGCGGCAGCTCGAGTTTGGTTAAGCAGAGAAGCCTTGCTCTGATACCATGAAGAGAATTGTATTGAAAAATTATTATGTAATTCATAGATTGAATACAAACTTATAAAGCAAAACCTGGCCTAACCTTGTAGAGATAGAAAACTAAGACTTCTTATTCTATTATGATTTTTCTAACATATTCTATTCTGTAATACTTTTCTATTTTGTAATATAGGTAGACTTTTATTCTTTAACCGATGCAATTATTCCTCAAGGATTTTATGGATGACAAGTTAAAAGAGAATGGCTGGCCGACGGTTGGACCTGCTTATAAAATCTCTAAAGTTGCTATGAACGCTCATACTAGGATTCTAGCCAGAAATTTTCCGAATATGCGAATAAATTGTGTTCATCCCGGTGCTGTTAAAACAGACTTATCAATTGACACAGGGTCATTGACTGCTGAACAGGGCGCCAGAGCTCCAGTAATGTTAGCCTTATTGCCAAATGATGGTCCTTCTGGCTGCTACTTCGATGAGATGAAGTTGTCAACATTTTGATTCTTGCAAGGATTTCGCTTAAAGGGTGAATATTTAGAAAAAGAAAGGATGATCAAGATGAAAATGCCCTGACAGAGGAGGAACTTGAACTTGTATGTTTTATATTAATATTATGAGCTTGTAATGAAGTTCTATATATATTCTGTTCGATAAATCATATATATTCTATTTAATATAAAAAAAAACAAAATCATGTTATTAGATTAACTCAATATTTATGGGAAAAAAATGAATCAACTAACCTAACTGCGGACTGTCAATTGGTAATCTCCAAGAATATCAGCCATTGATAAATTATTGACTGTATGATCATTATCAGAAAGGTTTATAAAACAGGTTACCGCCATGAGTTAATTTTCCCAAATGAAAAGCTAATGACTGAAAAAATTTCCGATTGCAAAGCATTCTAGCTTAGTCAATTTTTAGCAGAATAGCAACAACGAAGGTTGGCATTGCGGATTCATTAGTAGAGTAATCACATTTTATTTGAAAATAGTATCACTTAATATCACAGCAAATTTCATACAAATGACCACACTTCAGTAACTTATGATTTAGCTACGTGCCTAAATCTTGAGTTTGGGAATGGCTCAGAGAGGTTGAGCCTTAATCAGGGTCACACTGGATGCGGTTCCATATCCAACTTCTCAATAGGTATACCATCAGCAAGCTTTCAATCAAAAGCATGCACAAGTGAACCAACACGAGGGGGATGGTTCGAACCACAAGGGGCATCCCAATGCAACTCCTACCAGCAACAATATTGTTCCTGTTCTAATCAATATTAGTACCCAGGAATCGCTCTGTTTGGAACTTCAACGGATCTTCCTAATCTCCAGGATCCTTTGCAAGTTCATAAGCACTCACAAGTCACAAGGACATTAGCACCCTCTGGTATTGTGTAGCCCATTACTTGGCACATTTCCATACAAGCATGAGAGAGTACATAAAAATGGTGCAGCTGGGTGCAAACGTATTGTCTCCTTGATACATATGCTTGTAGGTATGGGAGTTCGATTTTGAGTGTTTGATTGTGATTTGGAAGCTTGTTTACTTTAAATGTTATTTGACTATCTTCCTTCAAGATGATACTTGCAGATAAGCTTGAAAATGAAGTCTTTTATAGAAGAGGTTATTTGAAGATGGAGGAGATTGATTAAAAATGCAAGTGATTTGGGTTGAAGATGGAGATGATTTGGTTCGGATTGACAAAAAATTATTTGCGTTGCCACTCATGAAAAATTGTGAGTATTGATATAGAAACTCGACCAAGACTCTGCGAAAATCATTTGTAATACTCGCAAACCCTTGTTTGAGTTTATATACTGATTTTCAAAAATAAAATAAAAATGCATGGTGGGATAAATTAACTCGATCTTTTCTTTAAAATAGATTTGGGGAGTGTATTCCCCAAAACTTATTATTATTATTATTATTATTTTTCAATCTGAGCCAAATCATCTTCAACCCACTTCCTCCACCTTCAGCCAAACTCTCCTACCTTCAACCAGGATAATATTGTAAGTGCAAGGCATTGTCACTCATGACCAAATCTTGGTAATAATATTTCGCCTTTTTTATTTTGAGTCCCGATATCACAAGATATCACAAGCTAGAGCTTGTAATATGGTTGGTAAGCTCTTCTTCACTACCATCAGATTAAATCATAAAATATCAATATTAACTACCTAATACATTTTCTCTCATTAACTTTCTTTAATAGAATTAGTTAACAGGAAAGAATCTGAATCTCATTAAACTTTTTTTTCCTGAATTCTTCAATCCAAGCTCCGAGGGAAAAAATTGTCTTCACGCTAAAAGCTCTCTCCTGTGGGGGGGGGGGGGGGGGGGGGGGGGATCATTTCTATTTGATTTGTGTGAAGAATTGGAGAAGAGAAGTTTGCATTGACTTTGATTCTTTTACATATTGTTTAGTTTTATTAACGAAATTAATAAGAGAGAATCGAGAAAGAGAAGAATGTATTAACTTTGATTCTCACTAAAAAAAAAAGTCAATTCAGCAACGGTTAAAAATCGTTGCTAAATGTTAAAAAATCGTAGCTAAAATGAATTAGCAACGGCTCAACAACCGTCGCAATACCGTAGTTATTTTAATCGTCGCTATTTGAATTAGCAACGGTAAACTATTCCGTAGTTAATTTGCAACGGCTAAAAACCGTCGCTAACTCGAAAAATTTCGTCGCTAAAGCTGTTTAAAATTTCGGCTAAGGCTGTCACAAATTGAAAAATAGCGACGATTTTTGCCGTTGCTAAATTGCAAATCCAATTGACAAAACAACCATGGTATTTGTCGTGGCTATTTAGGGACAACTTTGTTGCAAATCATATTGACAAATGAAAATTCATTTTTTATAATGAAATTAGCTCTTAATGATTGTCCATTCTGAAAATTAATAAAAACTATCAGAACTAAACTTAATTGATCAAAAACATGACAGGAGACTTAATTGATTAAATAGAAGAAAGTATTGAGTTTACTTAATTCATTTTTTATAGTGTCTTTTACATATTGAGTTTTATTAAATAGAAGAAAATATTAGGTAGTTAATAATGAGGTCCTATAATCTAATCCAATGGCTAGGAAGAAGAGCTTAAAGTTGGAGTTAGAGTAATTCTACAGGGCCTGAATCCCCCTGCCTGGTTTGCTGCCTGGGGGGGGGGGGGGGGGGGGGGGGGGGGGAGACCTCACTGGTTTTCACAGGCCAGGAAGAATTTCGATAAGGTTGATATCATTTCTCAATCATATCTTTAGCTTGTGATATCATGTCTCAATCATATCTTTAATCACTGGAAGCTAATTTAGGAGAAGACAAACAAGAATTCCAATAAATAAACCAAAGCCAGTGTACTTTTCAACTTAGACTTATGAGTGAGATAAGGTATGGCTAGTGGTTGTGAAAGACTTATGAGTGAGATAAGGTATGGCTAGTGGTTGTGAATGATACATGAATTGATTAACAATTAGACCCTGGAAGCAAAGCAAATATAAAGTAGCCGTTTGTGGAAGTCAGATCTTTATACCAGTTAGCTTTCTCAGACATGGAAGAATATGGTTTCATTTCAGCAGATAAGAGGCAGATACATACATTTCCTTCTCATTGTTTTTTAATTTGTTGTCTAAATTATTGAATATTTTTCCTGTTTAGTTGCTTACATAATTATGTATCTTCAGGTGTGCAGTGGTTACAGGGGCCAATAAGGGGATTGGGCTAGAGATTTGTCGTCAGTTGGCCTCTGAAGGAGTATTTGTCATACTGACTGCAAGAGATGAGAAAAGAGGTTGTGAAGCTGTTGAAAGTATCAAAGTATCCGGACTCTCTGATGTGATTTTCCATCAACTTGATGTTAAAGATTCTACTAGTATTGCTTCATTGGCCGATTTTATCAAAACTCATTTTGGAAGACTTGATATCTTGGTAATCCTCACTTCTCTTTAGTTTGTGTGCATAATTTTCATCAAGTGAGCCTAAACCAAAGGCATCCCATGCTATACATATATATATATATATGGTTATGTTTTACTATTGTTGACAACGATGGTTATTCTGATTCTTGCTAGTAATTTAGTATAAGGAAAATTTCTGATGCTGTGGTTGACATGAGAAAGCGGAAATCACTTAGACTACTAGGCGATTTCTTTTCGTTCTGTCCTATGATCAATTCCGACAGGGAGCAAGGAAGTGAGATCTTAAGATAGGTTTTCTTGCTACAGTTTGTGTTGAAAATTTGGTTTTTAAAAATAAAATCAATTGGGTGTTTATCTGGTTTTGAACCCTGGACCTCTCTCCTATTTTGATCTATAGATTACTCTTTCAAAATTTAGTCTCATATCTATTATATAACTCTTTGTGGTAGAGTTTATAAGGAGATAGTTAGGACTTGGGTTTGGACCCCTTGGGGGTACCACTCTTTTATGAGGAGGGGAGAGATAGGCTCTCGCGCCCGCGAGCAAAACATTTTTTTGCTGAAAATTTATTTAAAACGAAAAATAAATTTTTGAACTTCTGAAGAGGACTGAGTCTAAACGGTCTCTCTAAAACACGTTTTGGCCCCGCGATTTTTGGCATAAATCCCGCCTCCATTTCTTCTCTACGATTTGATACGCGATTGATGCCAATGAATACAGACGGTATTTCGTTTTTGTATGTATGATTTTCAATCTATAAATACCATCTAGTTTTAGAGTTTTAATATATAGAAAAACAAATAAGAAACAGAGTCTTCTTTCGAAATCAGAAACAGAGTGTTCTTTCTGAAATATAGTGTTCTTTCGAAATCCGAAACAAAGTGTTCTTTCTGAAACATAGTGTTCTTTCGAAATCAGAGATTAGTCGAAATTAGAAAAGTTTTGCAAACAGTCTTGGTGTTTACAATCAGTTTTCATCTATTAAATTTCTGCTTCTTGCTGATTTCTTTCAATGGTATTGGTGATTCCGAGCAAATAAGGAGATTAAGGGTGATTTGTATTCCGTTCATATACTGTGCAATTTTTGAACGAGTCAGAGAAGATTCTGGGCTGTTTTATCCTGGGGACGGCGGGGCTACGATACTGCTTGCACAATTTTGGGCAGAGCCGCGAAACGTCTTAAAGAGAGCGACCTAGTCCGCGACTCAACCCAAGCAAAATTGGTACCATCGTTCCTTCCTTTTATCTCGAGTTTACAACATAATTTTTCTACAATTTTAAGACGAATTTCTATGTCTGCCATGAATTCAATTACTGAAATTGCTGCAAAAGACCTTAATAGGCCCTTTCGTTTTGAGGGCCAACACTTTAAAAGATGGAGACAAAAGATGCTGTTTTTTCTTACAACACAAAAGGTTGCATATGTTTGTGATACTGAAAAACCAATATTGCCTGCTGAACCTACTGAAACCCAAACTAAAAAATTAGACCATTGGATTGAAAATGATTTTTTATGTAAATTTTTTTTCCTGAATGGTCTTTCTGGTGATCTTTATGATTATTACTGTTCTGAACAAACTACTAAAGATATTTGGGAAGCCCTTAGAAAGAAATATGACACTGAGGAGGCTGGCACAAAGAAATATGCTGTCAGTCGTTATCTGAAATTTCAAATGACTGATGATAAGTCTGTGGAATCCCAATCACACGAGCTACAAAAGATTGCTCATGAAATTATATCTGAGGGAATGACTTTAGATGAACAATTTCAAGTAGCTGTTGTGATAGACAAATTGCCCCATAGCTGGAAAGATTTTAAGAATATCCTTAGGCATAAAACTAAAGAGTTTTCCCTAGAAAGCCTGATAATCCGACTTCGTATTGAGGAGGAAGCCAGGAAACAAGATCAGAAAGATGAAGTTCTGATTATATCAAATCATAAGAAGTCTACCCCTGTTTCTCTGAAACCCAATGGAAAGACAATGAAAAATCAGAATAACAATAAAAACCGGAATTATCATAATCGGAACCAGCAGAACCGGAACAATCAGAACCGCAACCATCAGAATCCTCCGCGAAATCAGAATGGACAGAAACATCCCTCCAAGAATGATTCAGCACAGTTCCTTTGCTACACCTGTGGTAGGCCAGGGCATATGGCCAGGAACTGCCGGAATGGATCTCGCCCTGCACCTCAGGCGAACCTAACCGAAGATCAACTAATTGCCATGATCTCTGAGATCAATTTTGTTGGTGGATCCGAGGGATGGTGGGTTGACACTGGTGCTTCTCGACATGTCTGCTATGATCGAGAAATGTTCAAGTCCTATTCTGAAGCTGAGGACAAGAAAGTGCTGTTGGGTGATTCCCACTCCACTATAGTTGCTGGAACTGGAACAGTAGAACTGAAGTTTACCTCTGGAAAGACAGTTATCCTGAAAGACGTCTTGCATACTCCAGAGATGAGAAAGAACCTAGTATCTGGTTTTCTTCTGAACAAGGCTGGGTTTACTCAAATTATAGGGGCTGATTTATACATCATTACAAAGAATAATGTATTTGTGGGGAAAGGGTATGCTACTGATGGAATGTTTAAGTTAAATGTTGAAGCGAATAAAATTTCTAGTTCTGCTTACATGTTGTGCACTTTTAATATCTGGCATGCTAGACTTTGTCATGTTAATAAACGTATTATTAAAAACATGAGTAACTTAGGACTAATTCCAAAATTGTCCTTAAATGACTTTGACAAGTGCAACTATTGTAGTCAAGCAAAGATAACCAAAACACCACATAAATCTATAGTTAGAGAATCTGAACCTTTAGATTTGATACACTCAGATATATGTGAACTCGATGGTATCTTGACTAGAAATGGAAAACGTTATTTTATTACGTTTATTGATGACTGTTCTGATTATACTTTTGTTTACTTAATGAAAAATAAAAGTGATGCCTTTGACATGTTTAAATTATTTTTGACTGAAGTTGAAAATCAATATAATAGAAAGATTAAGAGACTTAGGAGTGATAAAGGCACTGAATATGATAGCAGTACTTTCATAGAGTTCTATAATTCTCAAGGAATTATTCATGAAACTACTGCACCATATTCTCCTGAGATGAATGGCAAAGCTGAAAGGAAAAATAGAACTCTTACCGAGTTAGTAGTTGTCATAATGCTTAACTCCGGTGCTGCATCGCACTAGTGGGGAGAAATCATCTTGACAATCTGTTATGTGCTAAATAGAGTCCCCAAATCGAAAAGTAAAACATCTCCCTATGAGATTCTGAAAAATAGACAACCAAACTTGTCTTATTTGGAAACTTGGGGTTGTTTAGCTTATGTTTGAATTCCTGATCCTAAAAGGAACAAGCTTGCTAGTAGGGCATATGAATGTGTATTCATAGGATATGCCATGAATAGCAAAGCTTATAGATTCTATTATCTTAAAGATCAAGTTATTATAGAATCAAACGACGTTGACTTTTATGAAGATAAATTTCCTTTTAATTCGAGGAATAGTGGGGGTACATCATCAAACAACGTACCCTTGATCAGGGTAAATGAAACTGATAAAGCCACAGAATCTAAGCCAAGAAGAAGTAAACGGAAACGAATTTCTAAAAACTTTGGCCCCGATTACTATGTCTTTTCAGTCGAAGAGGATCCCCTTAGTTTTCAAGAGGCCATATCCTCTATAGATGCCAATTTTTGGGAAGAGGCTATCGATGATGTAATGTATTCTCTTGAGTCTAACAGAACCTGGCACTTAGTCGATTTGCCACCAGGTTGCAAGACAATAGGATGTAAATGGGTATTTAAGAAGAAATTGAAACCCGATGGTAATGTTGACAAGTTCAAGGCTCGTCTCGTAGCCAAAGGGTATAGACAGAGAGAAAATGTTGATTTCTTTGACACATATTCTCCTGTAACCAGAATTACATCTATTCGAGTGTTAATTTCTCTTGCTGCAATACATAACCTAGTTTTGCACCAAATGGACGTTAAGACTGCGTTTCTTAATGGCGATTTGGAAGAAAAAATTTACATGGACCAACCTGAAGGTTTTGTTATTCCAGGACAAGAACATAAAGTTTGCAAACTAGATAAGTCACTTTACGGTTTGAAACAAGCTCCAAAACAATGACATGAAAAATTTGATAATCTGGTCATCGCACATGACTTTAAAGTGAACGAAAGTGACAAATGCATTTACTATAAAGCTGAAAATGGCATTTGCACTATTATATGTCTATATGTGGATGACTTACTTATCTTTGGTTCTAATATCCATGTCGTGAATAAAGTGAAAGCTTTATTATGTGCAAATTTTGATATGAAAGACCTTGGAGAAGCGAGTGTAATCCTTGGTATCAAGATTACTAGGTCTGAAAAGGGAATTTCTTTGGATCAATCACACTATATCGAGAAGATCCTAAATAAATATAATTACTCTGACCGTAAACCTGCATGTACTCCTTATGACTCTAGTGTAAAGTTGTTCAAGAACACCGGTGACGGTGTTAGACAATCTGAGTATGCGAGCATCATTGGTAGTCTTAGATATGCTACCGATTGCACTAGACCCGACATAGCTTACGCTGTTGGATTACTATGCAGATTTACAAGTAGATCTAGTATAGAGCATTGGCATGCAATTGAACGGGTCATGAGGTACCTGAAGAGGACTAAGAACCTCGGATTACATTATCAGAAGTTTCCCGCTGTCCTTGAAGGATATAGCGATGCTGATTGGAACACCCTTTCAGATGACTCCAAAGCCACCAGTGGCTATATTTTCAATATAGCTGGTGGAGCTGTTTCTTGGAAATCAAAGAAACAGACCATTCTGGCACAGTCCACGATGGAGTCAGAGATTATAGCACTAGCCACGGCTAGTGAAGAAGCAGGTTGGTTGAGAAACCTGCTAGCAGAGATCCCTTTATGGGAAAGACCGATTCCAGCTGTATTGATCCATTGCGATAGTACCGCGGCTATTGCAAAAATACAGAACCGTTATTATAACGGCAAGAAACGACAAATACGTCGTAAGCACATTACGGTTAGAGAATTTCTATCTACTGGTGCTGTGAGAGTGGATCATGTACGAACTGATGCGAACTTGGCTGATCCTTTGACGAAAGGATTAGCTAGAGAGAAGGTTTTCAAAACCTCGAAAGGAATGGGACTATTGCCCTTAGTCTGATGAGTTATTCACGATGGTAACCCAACCTATAGACTGGAGATCCCAAGAAATAGGTTCAATGGGTAATAACAAGTCGTGAATGATATGATGTGAATCATGCTGACAAAATAACAATCTCATTCCTAGATTAAAGCATGAATTCCTTAAGCGATAGTAGGATGAGTTAAAAACTCTTAATGAGGTCTATACTCTATGTGGAGTGGAGTACCTAGCTACAGGAGTACTCTTGATAGACTCACCTAAGTGATTGTGGAAGTTTGGACGCTTCCTATGGAATTTGTGGGCAAAATTCCTAGAGCTTTCACTATACTGGGATATACGTGCATGGCCGTAAAGCACGGGCTTTTTAGACTTCACCCTGGTAAGGTTGTGCGTGTAATGTCTGTTAGAGATAGAGTTCAAAACTACGAGTTACTCTAGTATAATCTAAAGCATGAACACTACGCAAGAGTTCAAGTCGAAAGACACTTTTGTTTATGCACAATCTTATATTTGAAAGATTGCTCGATGAAAATTGTTTTTTAAAAATCCAAGTGGGGGATTGTTGAAAATTTGGTTTTTAAAAATAAAATCAATTGGATGTTTATCTGGTTTTGAACCCTGGACCTCTCTCCTATTTTGATCTATGGATTACTCTTTCAAAATTTAGTCCCATATCTATTATATAACTCTTTGTGGTAGAGTTTATAAGGAGATAGTTAGGACTTGGGTTTGGACCCCTTGGGGGTACCACTCTTTTATGAGGAGGGGAGAGATAGGCTCTCGCGCCCGCCGCCGTCCGGTCGGGTCATTTAGAAAGCAAAACATTTTTTTTGCTGAAAATTTATTTAAAACGAAAAATAAATTTTTGAACTTCTGAAGAGGACTGAGTCTAAACGGTCTCTCTAAAACACGTTTTGGCCCCGCGATTTTTTGCATAAATCCCGCCTCCATTTCTTCTCTACGATTTGATACGCGATTGATGCCAATGAATACAGACGGTATTTCGTTTTTGTATGTATGATTTTCAATCTATAAATACCATCTAGTTTTAGAGTTTTAATATATAGAAAAACAAATAAGAAACAAAGTCTTCTTTCGAAATCAGAAACAGTGTTCTTTCTGAAATATAGTGTTCTTTCGAAATCCGAAACAGAGTGTTCTTTCTGAAACATAGTGTTCTTTCGAAATCAGAGATTAGTCGAAATTAGAAAAGTTTTGCAAACAGTCTTGGTGTTTACAATCAGTTTTCATCTATTAAATTTCTGCTTCTTGCTGATTTCTTTCAATGGTATTGGTGATTCCGAGCAAATAAGGAGATTTAGGGTGATTTGTATTCCGTTCATATACTGTGCAATTTTTGAACGAGACAGAGAAGATTCTGGGCTGTTTTATCCTGAGGACGGCGGGGCTACGATACTGCTTGCACAATTTTGGGCAGAGCTGCGAAACGTTTTAAAGAGAGCGACCTAGTCCGCGACTCAACCCAAGCAAAATTGGTACCATCGTTCCTTCCTTTTATTTCGAGTTTACAGCATAATTTTTCTACAGTTTGGGGTCATGTCATGACCCAATTCTGCGGAATTGGAGTTGTAATCACTAGTGTCAGTTTTGGCCAAATCTGCACGGATTCAAACACAGCCTGAGTTTAATTTAGAGAAACCTTTGCAGCAGTCAAGTATTTCATAATCCATAATTTTATCTGATATCTTTATTTGTTTTTGTTTAACTGAAGGTATAATGTTCACTATTTTCCATGTAGGTGTTTGTTTCTTGATTCTTTACAACCAAACTAGTTTCAAGGTTTCATTAACCACAATAATCAAAAGATTTAGTGAGTTCGCCATGCTTGGTGTAATAGAAAAGTTGAACTTTGATAAAGTGGTTACAACGTTTGGAATTTCTGCGTCTTTACAAATATCATTTTGTTACACGAATTATCTACGATTACAGTGTCAGTCATATTGTGCAGGTGAACAATGCAGGTCTTGGTCTCATAGTAGATGGTGAGGCTTTCAAAGCCTTTATAAGTACAAATACTCATGCAGAAGTAAGGACTAATTCCTAAATGGTTGCGCTTTTTGTTGCTTATATATAACTAAGATTTCTTTGCCAGTTCATATTGGTGGGAAAAAGTACTGATTTTGATGTTTGGTTCATTTAGATTAGTGATGAGAATGCACACTTGTTGAAGGGAATTATAGATCAGAGTGTTGAGAGAACAGAAGATTGCTTGAAAACACATTATTATGGAACCAAAGGTGTAACTGAAGCACTTCTACCATACCTTCAACTCTCAAATTCAGCCAGAATAGTGAACGTTTCCTCTGTATATGGACAACTCATGGTAATAATTAATGACACACACACAGCACACCATTTATAACTCAATTGTAGATGGCCAGATCCGTACCTTGCACTGTAATGTCAAATTTAAGCACCAAGTATAAGGGTTCTATCTCAAAAGGGCATCAGCATGCCGAAGTTAGAGAACCCACCCCAACTTGTCCGTCTAGTTTAGATTCACCCGTTGATTTGAATAAATTTTCAAGACCGCATATGAAACTATTCTAGTGATATTGTTTATCCTACTATTGCAGTTCATTCCCAATGAGAAGATCAAAGCTGAGCTTAACAATGTGGAGTGCCTAAGTGAAAAGCGACTAGATGAGTTGCTGCAGTGGTTCCTACAGGATTTAAAGGATGACAAGTTAAAAGAGAATGGCTGGCCGATTGCTGTAGCTGCTTATAAAATGTCTAAAGTTGCTATAAATGCTTATACGAGGATCCTAGCCAGAAAATTTCCGAATATGAAAATAAACTGTGTTCATCCTGGTTATGTTAAAACGGACATGTCATTTGGGATGGGGTCATTGACTGCTGAAGAGGGTGCTAGAGCTCCTGTAATGTTGGCTTTGTTGCCAGATGATGGTCCTACTGGTTGCTACTTTGATGAGATGAATGAATCAACGTTCTGAACTGGCATGTAAAGATCAAACATGTAGAAAAGACAGGTGATCATGTACCTGGTCTATTCAATAAGAGATATGTTCATGTAACTTCTTAATTCAACCATACAGACAAGGCTTGGAAATTGAGCATGGTATAGACAGGTGATCATGTACCTGGTCTATTCAATAAGAAAGTGGATGTCCTATGGTTCCGTTTAGATGGACTGTGGTCTTTCTCAGGTTTGCCTACCCAGGCACTGGCAGTGTAGCCACAGGTCACAAGGGGGTCATGGACCTCCACCCTGGTATCCTTCTTAGCCTGCCCAAAACACCGTATATGATGCCGGATCCCTAAAACACAAATATCATACTCTGTATCGTACATTTTTAACTAATCCTAGCTAAAACATGTAAACTAGATTGGTATATCCTAAAATTTGCCACTCGTTTCTAACTATTTTATATGCAAAGCACTGAAAGCAGTGAAGAAGAAGAAATTTCATTTGTTGAAAGTGAACTCATTGAATTTGAAATTTTGTTTTGTTTATAAAGATTCAAGTGAATTATTGTGATGTTTATGATAACACCATTTCCAAATGAATTGGTTTCAAGATTATTTTCAGGTCATATCATTACAACATTGACTGACGGCAAATGAGTATAATCGTTGGCCCTGATTCTAGAGAGCCAGGCCGACAGCGCCAGGCTAGTGATGTATCTTCAGGATGATGGATGGTGATGGCCGGCCTGGCACGGCCTGGCTCTCTAGCAAGGCTCAATGGTTGGATATTTTTCATTGATTGTGCTAGATGGATATGTGTGATCCTAGAAAAGGATTGAAAAATTCAATGTTAGTATATTTATTAATATAAACCAAGCATAGGCCAAACCACATGGCATTTCCATGGACAACCACTCAATAGATAGGACAACACTGATATGTTAGGTGCATCTCCATGTACTCAACCTCTAGAAAGTGGTCGTGGGTAGGGGCATTTCGCGACCAGGTGTAATTCTCAATTAGTCGCTAATGGTGTTATGGTTTAGTGGTTAGGGCTGTGTGGGTTTGTCCCCCACGTCCTAGGTTCGAGACCCACCTGTGGCATGGTTTCTTTCTTATGGTTGTTGACATGTAGGTCTCACCTTGTTGATAGGTTGTGGGATCCTTAAAAACCTAGCTCGCCTTAAAAAAAAAAAAGTAATTCCTAATTAGTTAGGAAAAAGTACAAAAATGAGACACTATGTAATTCCCAATACTCAGATTAAATGTTTTGTATCTCGAACATCTAATCTAAAAAAAATCATTGATTAATACTTCATCCACACCACTGATTAATACTTCATCCAGAGATTCACATTTCTGCGAGTAGATAGTGAGTCTCCGTTGTCTTCATAACCAAGAATTTGTCATTAGATTAGCTTTGACATTGAGCTTTGACATTGAGCTTTGATTTGTTTTGTAAAAAGAATTGGGAAGGGGGCTGCGAGTCAGGGAGGAGGAGGGAGGACGAAGGGGTGGGGAGGCCTACGAACCAGGGAGGAAGCAAAGTTTGAGGAGAGGTTGCAAATCAGGGAGGAGGAGGGAGCAAGAAGGGGTCGGTGGTGAAGAAGATGATTTTTTTAATAGCTGTTAGATTTTCCTTGAGATACATTTATCATTTTAATTGGTCCCTTTGATTTTTTAGATGAGATGTTCGAGATACAAACATTTAATCTCAACTTTGAGTTGTCAATGGTATTTTGGTAATCTATTTTAAAAACAGACGGTCAATGCACGTTGATTACTAGGGGTGGGCAAAAATCGATTTAAATTATGTTAACCAACCGAACCGGTTTTCAAATTTGGTTCGGTAATCGAACCGAAATATGAGTATAAGGAAAATCATTTGAATCGAACCAAACTGATTTGAAATCGATCTAAGGTTTTGAACCGACCAAATAATAACCGAACCGACTGATTAATTAGATAAATTAAAAACAGGTAGGTGTCAATACCTGATTAGTGCAACAAATGCACTGTAGTGCACCCTGTTGCACTGAATCACCCCCTTCTCTCTCAGTTTTCAATTTTGGGCTAAGAATTGGGTCTGTCAAAAAATTGGGCCTGTTAATGAAAGCCTTTCAAGTGCTTGAGACCGAAATTTCGGCCCAACTGAACCGGACCGATCCAAAATTCGATTTAACCGATTTCATCGGTTTACAAATACAAAATTTGATTTCTGTTTGGGTTTTGGGCAAATCAAATGAAATCGATTTGGGGCTCAAAATCGAACCAAATCGACATTGCCCACCCCTATTGATTGCTAATCTTGGGGGGCAAAGTGCAATATCAATTTATTCGAGGATAACCTCTTATTAGCTATTTATTATAGGAGGCAAAGTGCAAATGACCCTATAAAAATTAACAAATTTATATAATATAAATGAGTGTTTGGTTCGATTTTTGCTTTGGTTAATTGAATTTCGTATCAATCCGGTTTCGGTTCAGTTTCTTTACACATTCAGTTCATTCAATTTGGATATTTTGTCATACCGACTGAGTTGTTCGTTTTGCCCGTTCAAGTTGAGAAATCGTGAACAGCCATAATCCTAGTATTATCTATCATAGATTATATCATTGAACATGAGAACATATTTTTTAACTACAGTAGTATAAATTGTGGAGCTAAGATGGTTTCCTTTTCTTTTGTTTGTAATTGCAGGTCGCATGTTTGGGTATTTGATGATTGGAAATGGCGTTTGAAAGGGGCAAGCAGCTATAACCCTTTTGGATACCCTTTTTTTTTGCATTGACATGATTGCATGATTTTCAATCCTTTTGGATAATTTTATTGACCTCTAAGTAGTATTAGCTGGGTGATAAATTGTCAAATCTTTAAAAGCTCCAATTTTATAAGAGCAATTCTTGCTGTCGAGGGTTTGGGCGAGGAAATGAGCGAGGGGAGGGAGGTGGCGGGGTGGGAGCCGTTCACCTCCCTCGAGATGCGCGCGCAAAAAGTCAACGCACGCATTTCGAAGAAATTGAACGGCTTCCACCCCTCCACCTCATTTCCCTCGCTGGTTTCCTCGCCCAAACCCTCGACATTTAGAATTTCTCATTTTATAAAGATGGAGAATCCAATCATATATCAAGTGAAAGCGAGAGTAGGGTAATGGGCAATATACATTGGTGGGTATCAATCGTACAACTACACCCTACATTCACACAATACTACCGTGGATATACACGAGCAATTTAGGCTCCTAAATAATTGGAGTGGGCTTAATATTCCAACACTGAAATTCAAAGTGATCCATCCAACACGTGAAGTAACTTTTCCAAAGATTGCCTCGGATCCAATCTAACAAAGCAGTTTACTTGCTTAATTTTAATGCCTAGACATCTTGGGGACCTTGTGTTTCCACTCGGAGTTGGCAAAATGGACCAATGCAAATTCATTGTGTTGCATTGTTGGTCCAAAGTCCAGGTAAAAAAGGAGGGGGCGGGAGGGTGCTAATGATGCATGTTATTCAATTACCGCCTTATTGGAACGGTGTTTTCTTGTTTCAGTTGATAATTAAGCATTAATTGTTTTCATTGCTGAAACTAAATTTTATGGTCTTGGTGTGGCCTTCACCTTGAGACCCTTGAAGATGGTCATAATGTTGAGGTGAAGGGTTATGTTCTTTAATCCTTTCTTGATATTGCATTCAAAACATATTATAGGAAGATGCAACCTGGAGCATATTCATAAAATGTTTTGAAGGGAAACGAGGCCGAGCAGAAGGCAGTTCAATGTTCCCTCTGCTAAATTTTTTGCATACCTCATAGGCTCATCGGGTATCTTACTCTACTTGCTCATGATCATCTTTGCTGAAGTGTTCTTTGAAGATGGATAGAAGAGAAAAATAAATGGGTTCAATCTGATTAGAAGTAAGATGAGAATTTGACTGGAAGGTGGAGCTACACTTCCGACGAATGGAATGGAGATGCTAATGATAAAGGTATCCCAACGAATAAATGCAACAGGTTCTATGATATTCTGCTACATTTCCTGAGTTCAGCAACAAGGAGACATTGGTTTTCCTGAACCAGGCTTGGAAATTGAATATTCTTATTAAAGTGATCAGGTGACATTACAAGTGGCCTATCTGGTTCCACACTGATTGATATGCCACGCGGAGCCTTCGTATGTCTTTAATGTAACCGAATTTGTATCCTTTCTCACTATAAATACTCCATTTGTGCAAGCCAGACTCAACATGGAAAAGATAAGCTTCAGTTCACCAGAGAAAAGGCAGTCTTTCTTACTTGCTTAGAACAAGGTGAATGTTGTGTTCCTTTTCTTTTCTCTATTTGTTAACATGACTTCAATTCTATATTCAGGATCGCAGTGGTTACTGGAGGCAATAAGGGGATCGGACTACAGATATGCCGACAATTGGCATTGAAAGAGATCACTGTAATACTAACTGCAAGAGATGAAAAGAGGGGTTGTGAAGCTGTTGAAAGTCTTAAGGCATCTGGTTTCTCTGATGTGATTTTTCATCAACTTGATGTCAAAGATGCTGATAGTATTGCCTCCTTGGCCGATTTCATCAAAACCCATTTTAAAAAACTTGATATCTTGGTAAAATCCTCTCTCATTTCTGTCAAGTTCATAGTTGTTATTGGCTTAAATTTGGCATGCATAGAAAATTTGAGTTCAAATTTGTTATAAATGTTGATACTCAAGCGGAAGAACTGCCTGGTGTAACGGGCTTTCTTTTCACAAGGTGTTTCCCGTGCGGCACTAGCAAACTTTGCCCCAAGTTATCAAAGAAAGCTAGTCAGCCTTGCCCACAAAAGACTTACTTAGACTTTGAAAAACTAAGCAAGCTAGGAACACACAAGAGAGCTAGAACTTGTATTGCTTGAATTCTCTGAGGTGATTACAACAAATGAGGCCTTAGCCTATTTATACAACTCCTCCTCCTCAATGGACGGTGGTGATCGTTTTAATCTAACGGTCTATATTGAGTTTCTACACACTTCCTAAGAAATATCTAAGGACTAGAATCTTATGGAACTTTATGGGAGGTTCTAGAGAACTCTCTCTAGAACAATGTGGAAAACTCTACATTATGTACACTTGCCAACCTCACTTGGTTAGGCAAGAAAATAATTGTGACATTCTCCCCCACCTAATCAGGCGACGTCCTCGTTGCCTTCAAATCCTCGTACGCTTTGATTTGCTCCTTGAATTGCCACAAATGTTGGATTGGCTTCCAACTGGCTTCACTTTCTGGCAATCCCTTCCACTTGACGAGTAACTCATGTGTGGGAGGTTGGTTGGAATGACGCACCACACGATCCGACAAGATAATCTCTGGTTCCTTGTCATGTTGGATCCTCATGCCCATTGGTGCTCTTTGTGAAATTCCTCTGTTTGGATCATCCTGATCTTCCTTATACGGTTTCAGTAGGCTTACATGGAAGACTGGATGAAACTTGATCCTCGGCGGCAACTCGACCTTGTAGGCTTGCTTTCCCACTTTCTTGACTATGGGAAAAGGACCCTCATATCTCCTGATAAGGCCACGATGCAGTCCAGAAAGTCTGGCATGAGCGTGCATCTTGACTAGCACAAGGTCTCCAACCTGGAACTCTCGAGGCCGTCTCTTCTTGTCGGCCCACTTCTTCATCCTCTTGGAGGCCTTTTCCAGGTAAGCTCGAGCCTCATCAGCTTGATCATTCCATCCTTTGGCAAACTTATAGGCTGATGGACTCACTCCAGTGTAGCCAGTGGCAATAGAACTCGGGGTCATAGGTTGTTGTCCCATGACAATCTCAAATGGGCTACGACCCGTCGCTTCACTCTTCTGCAAGTTGAAAGAGAATTGAGCAACATCTAGCAACTTAGCCCAATCTCGCTGGTTGGCACTCACATAGTGCCTAAGATATAACTCCAGCAAGGCATTCATCCTTTCCGTTTGACCACCCGTTTGAGGATGAAAGCTAGTAGAGAAATTGAGGTCGGTACCCAATAACTTGAACAACTCAGTCCAAAATTTCCCCGTGAACCGGGTATCCCGATCACTGATGATAGATTTGGGCACACCCCAATACTTCACCACATGTTTGAGGAATAAATGTGCGGCTTGCTCGGCTGTGCACTCCTTGGGTGTGGGAATGAAGGTGACATACTTCGAAAATCTGTCCACGACCACAAGTATCCAATTGCAACCCTCTGATACAGGCAACCCAACTATGAAATCTAAGGAAACACTCTCCCAAGGTCTCTCTGGGATGGGGAGGGGTTCAAGTAAGCCAGCAGGTGATTGTTGTTCCACTTTGTCTTGTTGGCATACAAGACAAGTCTTCACATATGCTTCGATATCATCCCTCATATGTGGCCAGTAATAGGAATCTTCAACAAGAGCAAGAGTCCGATGTATACCTGGATGTCCCGCCCACTTGCTATCATGGCATTCTTTTAAGACTTCCTTCCTTAGGTTGTTATGAGGTGGAACATAGATTCGCCCTCCCTTGGAGTATATCAAGCCGTTCTCCACCCAAAACCTTCTTGTCTTCCCATCTTTGACAAGAGCTATGATGGTTTGAGCCATGGAATCATGTGCCAATCCTTCCTTTATGCGTCCCTTCAAGTTGCTTTGAGGTTGACTTATGTCAGCAAGTTCTCCTTTTCTACTCAAAGCATCTGCAACAAGATTAGCTTTGCCAGGCTTGTACTCCAAAGTGTAATCGAACTCTGCCAAGAAATCTTGCCACCTAGCTTGTTTTGGTGTGAGCTTCTTCTGTGTCTGGAAGTAGCTAGTGGCAACATTGTCGGTCTTGACCACAAATTTGCTCCCAAGCAAGTAATGTCGCCATGTTCGTAGGCAATGCACAACCGCAGTCATTTCCTTCTCTTGTACTGTGTACCGCCTCTCAGTGTCATTGAGCTTCCTACTTTCAAAGGCAATAGGATGCCCTTCTTGCATCAATACCCCACCAATAGCAAAGTCGGAAGCATCCGTGTGTACCTCAAAAGACATAGAATGGTTGGGAAGTGCCAACACCGGTTCTTCCACAATTGCCTTCTTCAATCCTTCGAAAGCTTGTTGGCATTTTGAACTCCAATCCCAACTTCGTCCCTTCTTGGGCAAGTCCGTCAATGGAGCGGCTATGGAAGAGTAGCCTTGGATGAACCTTCTATAATAGTTCACCAAGCCAAGGAAAGATCTTAACTCGGTGACTTTGGTTGGTGGTTCCCAATCTTGGATGGCTTGTACCTTGGACTTGTCCATACGAAGCTTGCCCTTGCCAATGATATGACCCAAGAATGTCACCTCCTCTTGGGCAAATGAGCACTTCTCCTTTTTGACATAGAGCTCGTTCTCCTTCAAGGTTTGGAACACTTGTCTCAAGTGATCCACATGTTCCTCCAATGTCTTACTATAGATGACAATGTCATCAAGGTACACAACTACGAACCGATCAAGGTAAGGAGCTAGTACCTTATTCATTAGAGTGCAAAATGTGGCCGGCGCATTAGTTAAACCAAATGGCATGACTAAGAACTCGTAAGACCCGTACCTTGTAACACATGCCGTCTTTGGTTCATTTCCTTTGGCTATGCGGACTTGATAATATCCTGAGCGCAAGTCAAGTTTGGTAAAGTACCTTGCATCACCAAGTTGATCAAAGAGATCCGCAATAAGTGGAATCGGGTACTTGTTCTTGATAGTGACCTTGTTGAGTGCCCGATAGTCAATACAAAGCCGTAGGGATCCATCATGTTTCTTTTGAAATAAGACCGGCGCACCATATGGAGCTTTGGAGGGTCGGATATAACCAGCATCTAGTAAATCCTTCAATTGTCTTCTTAACTCCTCGAGCTCAGGATGTGCCATACGATAAGGAGCAAATGCGGGTGGCTTTGCTCCAACTTCCAACTCAATAGCATGATCCACCTCTCTCCTTGGTGGAAGCTTCTTAGGCAATTCGGCAGGCATAACGTCTTTGTACTCGTTGAGAACATCTTGGACGATCTTAGGTGCATTCACCTCTCCATCAATGAGACCTTCGTCTTCCTTGAGAATAGCCAAATAAGTAGGCTCATTCCTCTTTACTCCTTTAGAAAGTTGGAGAGCAGACACCATTTTCTCCTTACTTATCTCCCGTACCACGGGCACAACACAAGGTTGTCCCTTCTCCATGATGCACATGGTGTTGGCATATGGGACCAGGAATGCTTTCACCATGTCCAAGAAATCTATACCCAGATAGAACTTGTGATCATCAATTGGAGCAATAGTTATGTCGACTTTACCTCGCCATTGTCCAAGCCGAATATCGGTGCCACGAGCTACTCCTTCAATTGGGAGGCTTTTAGCATTGACTCCCTTGATATAACCTTTCTCCTTCGTATATGATAGGCCAATTTCTTCAGCAAGGTCTTTGGCCATGTAGACTGTGTCGGCTCCGGTATCCACCATGGCTTTCAAAGTCTTGTCCCCGATCTCGGTCTCCACGTACATCCTTCCACGTGGTTGTTCTTCGACCTTAGCTTGAATGGCACTTAGGAGATTCATTGAGGCGATCCTCCTTTCCTCCTTTGCTTATTCCTCCATGACAAGCGCGGCAAGTTTCCCTCGGTTGGGACACTCAAATGCCCGATGGGGTCCACTACATAAGAAGCAAGACATCTTCTTGGGTGATCCATCTTTTTTCTCTTTCCCCTTGTCTTTGGAGTTCTTGTGTTCCTTGGAGGACTTTTCTTTGTCTCCCCCACCTTTGCCATCATTACTCGACCTTTTCCCTTGTCCCTTGGATGAGTCCTTTCTTTTGAACTCAATCAAGGATTCGGCCGCAGCCATAGCCGTTGCAAGGTCTTGCACACCTCGCCTCTTCAATTCTAATTTGGCCCAACCCGTTAGGCCATCAAGGAAGCTAAACAAAGCATTCTTTTCTCCCATGTCAGGAATCTCCAAGAGCAACTCCGAGAACTCCTTCACATACTCCCTTATGTGGCCTTCCTTATGTTGAAGGCGACGAAGCTTGGCCCTAGCTTCGTTTTCGGCATCCTCCGGGTAGAATTATCTCTTGAGTTCCTTTGTGAATTCTTCCCAAGTGTCGATGGTGCACAATCCTTTTTTGACATCTTCGGACCTTCTGCGCCACCAAACTGTAGCAACATCATTTAAATATAAGGAGACACTACGTACCTTTGATGCTTCATCTATTATGCCAACCGCATCAAAGTAGCGCTCCATGTTCCACAAGAAGTTGTCTATCTCCCTTGCACTCCTTGCCCCACCATAGGCCTTAGGTTTGGGAGCTTCGACTCTGTGGGTGACTGTCCCTGGCGTAGTCCCACCATTGGCTACCGCAGCCATGCACACCCTGAGTTGAGTTTCAAGTTTCTCAACTCTTTCTTTATAAGCTTCCATCTCCTCATCTTTAGCAACAACTTTGGTTTCTAAGGACTCGATCTTTTTGGACACCATGTCCACTACGGTGTTTAAGGCTCCTTGCATCTCTTCCCGGAGCTCTTGGTCCTCTCCGTTGGACGCTTGCCCCTCGATGCGTAGGTCCATGTCTTCAACTTTCTCCCTTAAGTCGGACATGGTGGCACACAACTTGGCCAACCTTTCATCCATCGCAGCGATCATGTCCTTAGACTTGTCCTTGCGGACTTTCCCACCTTTGTCAGTGTTGCCAATTGCTGGGTTGTTGACCTCTGACGACATTCTCTTGTGTAGAATGATTTCTCCAACCTTGCCAAACCTTGGCTCTGATACCAACTGTCACGGGCTTTCTTTTCACAAGGTGTTTCCCGTGCGGCACTAGCAAACTTTGCCCCAAGTTATCAAAGAAAGTTAGTCAGCCTTGCCCACAAAAGACTTACTTAGACTTTGGAAAACTAAGCAAGCTAGGAACACACAAGAGAGCTAGAACTTGTATTGCTTGAATTCTCTGAGGTGATTACAACAAATGAGGCCTTAGCCTATTTATACAACTCCTCCTCCTCAATGGACGGTGGTGATCGTTTTAATCTAACGGTCTATATTGAGTTTCTACACACTTCCTAAGAAATATCTAAGGACTAGAATCTTATGGAACTTTATGGGAGGTTCTAGAGAACTCTCTCTAGAACAATGTGGAAAACTCTACATTATGTACACTTGCCAACCTCACTTGGCTAGGCAAGAAAATAGTTGTGACACTGGGGAGACCTTAGGTTTGTAATCCCACTTTTTCAGGCCATATTCCTTTACAGCTAAACGATTTTTTCTTCCATGAAAGTTTTGATGAATTCTTTAAACTTATTCTAGTTAGGAAAGTTTGTTTTCATTCTGTTCGTTCGTCCTTATTGATTTTTATTTGTAGATGTTTTAGTCCTTTTAGGGTTTGGGTTGCTTTTCTAGGGTCTCGAGTCTATAGATGCATTCATCGTAATGGTGTGAGATGCTTCTGATCCCTAGGGTTATCAGATTCAGGTACATGTAGCCTGCTAATTTAAAAGGTAGAGAAAGTTACAACATACATTCGAATCAATGGCCAAATACTTTGATGGATCAGGTGTTTCAGAAGTGTTTAGTTTTGTGGGCGTCATACATATACGGCAATACTTAGTGTATAGATCCACATCATCGGGGACATCCCATCATACATATTGCAGTAGTTAGCGTACTGATCAGCAACTTCTCATCAGTAACATTCTCTTAAGGACTAGAATCAGACGTAAAATTTTCCTTCACTAACAAGGCATGAGAAAATCATGCAAGATTAACTGATATGGGTTTAATTTATGCAGGTGAACAATGCAGGTATTGGTCTTATATCAGATGTCGAGGCTTTCAGAGCCTTCATACGTAGACATGGACAAGTAAGGAAGACTAATTCTTTCAGGTTTCCAGTACATAGATTGTAAACATAGGACCTCAAACTTTTGCTATGTAAATAATATTATGTATACGCCTTTTGTTTCTAATTAACATATATCCTGATTGTACCTTTTTTCGCGATATCTCAGTTTCTCAATTCATATAAAAATGGATTAATATTGCCTTTGACATTTAAATCATTCAGGTGAGTGAAGAAAATCTCCACTTGTTCAAGAACGTAATAGATCAGAGCATTGAGAGAGCACAAGATTGTTTGAACACCAATTATTATGGAACCAAAGCAGTAACTCAAGCACTTCTACCATTTCTTCAACTAGCAAATTCAGCAAGAATCGTTAATGTTTCCTCTGCAAAAGGGCAACTCAAGGTGCGCTTTAAATTGACATCGCTTTAAAAGCCTAAACTATTAGAAATGCCAAATCTTATCATATATCAAGTGGCTGGACACATGAACAACGGGAGTGGATTTAAGACTAAGTATAATATAACACACCTTTATTAGCATGTCATTCAATCTTGTACCAAAAGTATTATCTTTGTGCAGTTTATCCCTAATGAGAATATCAAAGAGGAGCTTAACTTTATCCAGTCCTTAACTGTGGAAAGATTGGACGAGTTGGTGCAATTATTCCTCAAGAATTTTGAGGATGACAAGTTAAAAGAGAATGGCTGGCCGACGGTTGGACCTGCTTATAAAATCTCTAAAGTTGCTATGAATGCTTATACTAGGATCCTGGCCAGAAAATTTTCGAATATGCGAATAAATTGTGTTCATCCTGGTGCTGTCAAAACAGACTTATCACTTGACACAGGGTCATTGACTGCTGAACAGGGCGCCAGAGCTCCGGTAATGTTAACCTTATTACCAAATGACGGTCCTTCTGGCTGCTACTTCGATGAGATGAAGGTGTCAACATTTTGATTCTTGCAAGGATTTCACTTAAATTAAAGAGTGAATATTTAGAAAAAGAAAGGATGATCAAGATGAAGATGCCCCGACAGAGGAGGAACTTGAACTAGTATTTTTTTTATTAATATTATGAGCTTGTAATGAACTTCTATATATATTCTGTTCGATAAATCATGCATATATATTCTATTTAATATAAAAAAACAAAATCATGTTATTAGATTAACTCAAGATTTACAAAAAATAAAAATTTGAATCAACCAACCTAATCGCGAGCTGTCAATATATCAGCCAATTGATATATCATTGATTGTGTGATCATCAGTGTTCTAAATACGTGGGCGGAGAGCAGGGGACTGGCGCCCAGAGGACTAGGTGGGTGGGGACCTAGGTGGTTATTTATTTATTTATTTATTATAATTTATAAAATTCAAGCATATAGCATATAAATTGTTTTCAATTCAATATCAAGATGCATATGCAAAATGTCTAACAAACAAAATTTCTTAATTATTTATTTTTTTTCGAACTGGAAATAAAAATAATAGTTTTTTTTTTCAAAAATCCGCCCAGTAGGCCGCCTAGACCCTTTTTTAGAACACTATCTAATTCTTCACGGATTTGTTATCAGCTCGGTCCTTGCCCGCTCCACCATAGCACTAGTAGTCTCTGTGTAACAACTGTTTTTTTTTGTACCACCGCGGTAGTATTTAGAAATTTGGTGGTGGCATATAGCCATTTTCCCTTCTATAAGACTATACAATTTTTTTTTTTTCTTTTTTTTCTTTTTCACTCTTCTCATCAGAGCTTAGGAGGTTGTATGTTGGTCAACCAGGTCTAAGAGAGAGCTTGAGAGGGAGGATTCCTTAAAGATTTGCTTGAGGATCTTGAAGCATGTTGGGGAGGAGGAGTCTTATGCTTTGAGGAGTGCAATACCTGTGTTTGGTGAGTAGATCGAACATTTTTTGAATGATTTAACCCCTTTGATTGCATGTTTACTCTTTCTTGGTATAAATTTGGGGGGGGGGGGGGGGGGGGGTTTGCTATTATGGGTTAAGATGAGTAACCTAGTGTCTTTCCGTAATATTAGTTTTTGATTCTTTCAGTATTTTTGTTTTTGATTGCTTCCAGTTGAAAGATGAATGTGAGAGCTTCCTATAGGTAGCTTATATGTAAAATTTGGATAAGTATTGAAGAAGTTATAGGTATTTGAAGTTGGTGTGTTGAATTGTGACTTGCTGAAATTATAAGTCTGACTTTAAACCATGATGAACAGGGGGTAAAGATCTGGTTTTATTTTCTGTTATTGAAAGAATTTAGGTATAAATCTCACATGTTTAACAAGTTTAAGGTAAGGGCTTTCCAATGGTATAAAGTTTTCAGGGTTTGGTTGAATAATGCGACTTTTGTGTGTGATTGAAGTTGCTATGTTACTGAAACGTTCTGAAAAAAAAAACTGCTCTGAGGTTGAAGACGATGACGTCATGCTGACGTCATCTATTTGACCCGATTTTGACTGATCATAGAATTTGATTTATAACTCTGTTTTTATCACCGTTTTCACCGTTGTGACCACCGTGATAACATTAAATTTTAGAATAAATTTATTTCACATTTTACAATATTTTAATTTTGGCAATAATGTGCCTCGAAATGCGTGTTTCAAGTAAATGTTTATTATTGAATATTGTGCATCATATATGTGATTGTGATATTTAGAATTTAGTTCCTCTAATGGAATTATGGAACGATGCTACTTGATTAGTGTTGAGAATCTTGAGTTTGATATGAATACCCTACTCCGGCGTTTGAAATGTACAGAGTGGTACATTATGACCATAGATGCCTTGGTTTCTAATATTTGTGTAATCCGTACATAGTGAGTTGTACGGTGACTGTCTCCAAAAGGGAAAACTAAGCCACTATACGAGTTATGACTCGCGTGATATAGTGGAGTGTTCCTGAGGAGCAGTGTCTGATTTCCAAAAGGGGAAAACTAAGCCACTGTACGAGTCATGACTCGCGTGATACAGTGGAGTGTTCCTGAGGGGTCAGAGGAAGAGTGTGAACTTATATCTCTTCAAGCGCGCAGTTTTAAATTGTGATTTGGCCCGTGTGTCCAGTCTTTTGAGGTGAAGTATGCATTTTAGAGACGGCACCCCGTTTGAAATGTATACATACTCAAAGTGGGTATTGGTACACGTGTGGAGGTGTGTCCGGGTCAGACACATTCGGCACATGGAGAGGTGCGATAGGGTATTCATGGTCTAAGATGTTTTGTAGCATGCCCTCCGGTAGGGAACTAAGCCATTGTACAAGTTTCAACTTGCGTGAGGTGATGGTGAGTTCCTAAGGGCCTATAGAAGGGACATGTCTTGGAACAGGTGTGTCCTAGATAAAAAAAAAAAAAAAATGGGTATGTTATGTTTTGAAAGTGAGTATGCGAGAATTTGATAAGATGACATGTGCTTAAGATTATGAAAATTTTCATTCATTTGAAAGGATTAATGGTCTATTAAAAGGTTATGTTTTTGTTGATAATCTGATTTGTGCATATGACTAGTTAACCATATGGTTGGTGCAGTAGGTATAAGTTGTAGCATGTGATGTAAGGTAAATGTGGATATATATTGAAATGTGGATTATCATTTGTGTTATTTGTAGTTGATTTTTTTTATCTGCTCATACCAGCTTTAGGCTGACCCCTTTCGCCTTGTTTTGTGGCAAATGAGTGTACTCTTATTGGAGTGCAGGCGTTGGAAGCGACTTTGTGGATCAGGCCGGGCGGAACTAGATCCTAGTCATTTCCAGGGTTTGTATTATGTTTTGTGTTTTGCTTTTTGGTGTTATATATGAAAGTTATGTTTGTGAGAATGCTTTGATGTGTAGAGTTGGGGGAGAAGGTTGCCTTTGGCATGGTTGTAATACTTTGGAATAATTGTAATATTTTGGAATTTCGTTTTCTGAGAATTGTTTGTGTGATAATGTGGTTAAGTGGTATGTCACGTGCCGTTTGTAGGAAATCTCCCGGTCTGTTGGGATTTTTCTTATGAGCGGGGCGTGACAGTAAATTTTGGTATCAGAGCCATATTGTTCACGTTAAGCAGAAATGCTTAACAATTCCTCGGATGGGGTGTGGGTAGAGGAGTAAGATCTTTTGTTGGACTTGTGATTGATTAGAGTGTGTTTGTTTGTTTGTTTTTTTTAGAGAGAGGATGTCGCGTCGAACAAGGAATATAGATGATATATCTGGTACATCTGGAGGTGAAGTTCCAAGGAGCTATAATCTGGACCACGATGCGATTACCACATTGATACAAGGTTTGAGGCAGGGTAGTTCCCAAGATGATCCGTTTGCTCGTCGAAATAAGGCCTTCTCTGGACTTGGAGGTGAGAGGTTTAATGGGAATGGGGGAGCCATAGCAGCAGACCGTTGGCTCCGTAAGACAGAGGTGATATTGGAACGGATGAGTATTACGTCAGAGCAGCGCAGTGAATTGGCAGCTCACCAGTTTGATGGAGATGCACTCAATTGGTGGGATTCTGTGCGTCAGACTCGTGATGTAGCTGGTATGACTTGGGAAACTTTTGTTGTGTTGTTTGAACGGCAGTTCATTCCTGCAGCGGTAAAAACACAGTTAGTTGATCGATTCATTAAGTTGCAGCAAGGTCAACGAACTGTAGCTGAGTATGTGACTGAGTTTAATCAACTTAGTCGGTATGCGCCGTATCTGGTAGATACTCTAGAGAAGAAAAACCTGAAGTTCTTGGATGGGTTAAATCCTTTCTTGAAGAGACAATTAATATTGATGATTGATAAACCTTTTGAGGAACTGTATAACGCGACCTTAAGACAGGAAGAGGTGGAGATAGAGTGTAAAAGGGTTATAGACGAAAATCGCAAGAAAGGTCGCCAAGGAGAGGTTCAAGGTCAACAAAGGCAGCCAGGCAGGGGAGGACCAATGAAAGGAGGTAATCAGAGAAGAGATGGACATAGACAGCAGGGGGTATCGACTCGAGGAGATCAGATTGCAGTAAAGCGGGTTTGTTATATTTGTGATCAGGAAGGACACATAGCTAGAAATTGTCCTAGGAGCAACGATAAGCCACGAAACCAGCAAGGGCAGAGTGGTCAGAAAAATCAGGGTCCCGTGTGTTATGAGTGTGGTCAGCAGGGACACATTTCTCGATATTGTACGCGGCCGCAGCGGATTGCTCCATGCGGTAGTGGTGGCGGGAGAGGTCAGCATGCTACCAACTTAGGGCCGTCGGTTCGTTTAGCTGCTATTCCCGGTCGGGGAAATGTAGAGGGTATGTTTTATTATTATTATTATTCTTATAACGTTATCATTGCTTACGCATGTTTTACAGTTTATGATATTCAGATATAGGAAATCCATGATAGTTTGAACATGATTGGCTTAATTTTAAATTTTGTGCATATTAGGGTATGTGATGTCCTCTCAATTGCGGTTGCGGGTTCTTTTCGATACTGGTGCTTCTAGATCCTTTATTTCTAAGCAATTGGTAGAGAGAGATCATTTAGTAGTTGTGCCATTACAACAGTTTTTAAGAGTTCAGTCTCCTTTGGGTGGATCAGTTATACTTCGTGAATGTTGCCCTCAGTTCGAGTTTTCTATCTGTGATCGCGTCTTTCAGTTTGATTTTATTGTGTTGGGTTTTGAAGGTTTTCACTTGATTTTAGGGATGGATTGGTTGTCCAGTTACCCGGTGATCTTAGACTGTGTAAGTAGGACGGCGACCCTTACGTTTCCTGGTGTATCTCCTTGTGTTTTGAGATGTGAGTCGAGCTCTGATTCAGTGATGTCGAGTTTCCTTGGTTCTGTTGAGACTCCTAAACTTGACATTAGTGATGTTGAGGTGGTTCGATATTTTTTCGATGTTTTCCACGAGGTTTCTAGTCTTCCTCCTCGTCGAGAAGTAGAGTTTAAGATAGACCTTATCCCGGGTACCGCACCGATATCGAAACCCGCTTATCGTCTTGCCCCTAAACAATTGGAAGAAATGAAGGTGCAGCTAGAGGATTTATTACGTAAGGGGTAAGTTATTGTGAATTTAAATGGATGTGATTGTTTATTTGAGGTTCTCATCTATATTGGAGAAATATCATTAATTCTTTTGAGGAGTGTATGATTCTTAGGTTTATTCGACCGAGTAATTCTTGTTGGGGCGCACCTGCTGTATTTGTGTCAAAAAGGGATGGATCATTGAGGATGTGCATTGACTATCGGGAATTAAATAAGGTCACCATCAAGAATAAGTATCCACTTCCACGCATTGATGATTTGTTGGATCAGTTGAGAGGTGCTGTAGTATTTTCAAAACTTGATCTTCAGTCTGGGTACCATCAGATGAGGGTTGAAGAGCAGAGTATTCCGTTGACTGCTTTCAGAACCCGGTATGGATTGTATGAGTATCCAGTGATGCCTTTTGGTTTGACAAATGCTCCAGCTTTCTTTATGGACTTAATGAATCGGGTCTTCCACCCGTATTTGGATCAGTTTGTCATAGTGTTTATTGATGATATTTTAGTATATTCGAGGAGTCATGAGGAGCATAAGGAACACCTTCGCATTGTATTGCAGACATTGAGAGACCACCAGTTATATGCAAAGTTTAGTAAATGTCATTTTTGGGAATCAGAGGTTCGATTTCTAGGGCATGTGATTTCTAGCCGTGGTATTGCCGTGGATCCTGAGAAAGTCGAGGCAGTTAAGTCTTGGAAGAAACCAACTACTGTGTCAGAGATTCGTAGTTTTCTTGGTCTAGCTGGGTATTATCGTCGATTTATTGAGAAATTTTCGATTATTGCCGCACCTATGACAACTTTGACTAGGAAGAATATTCCTTTCCTGTGGACGGATGAATGTGAGCAGGCTTTTGAAACATTGAAGTTGAAGTTGACATCAGCGCCAGTGTTGACGATTCCTGTTTCTGGTGTGAAGTTAGTAGTTTATACAGATGCTTGTGGTACTGGTTTAGGGTGTGTTTTGATGCAAGAAGGTAAAGTGGTTTCGTATGCTTCTCGCCAATTGAAACCCCATGAGAGGAGATATCCCACCCATGACTTAGAGTTGGCAGCAGTGGTTTTTGCATTGAAGATTTGGAGGCATTATCTATATGGTGAGAAATTTGAGTTGTATACGGATCACAAAAGCTTAAAGTATCTTTTCTCCCAGAAGGAACTAAACATGAGGCAACAGAGATGGGTTGAATTTTTAAGTAGTTATGATTTTGAGATTCAATATAGACCTGGGAAGGCGAATGTGGTTGCGGATGCTTTGAGTAGACGACGTGTGGGCATAGCTTCTTTGATGATTCAGGAGTATCGAGTATTAGAAGTGTTCGCTTCTTATGATGTTCAGCCTATTTCTGCGTCAAAAGGTGTAATTATGGCTAGTTTGTTGATTCAACCATCTTTGATTAGTAGAGTGTTGCAGGGTCAAGTTTCTGATCCAACCTTACGTAAAAGAATAGAGGATTTGGTGATAGACTCAGTTGATGTTTACGGATTGGTCTGTTGGTTCCGATGGTGGATTGAGGTTTAAGGGTAGATTGTGTGTACCAGCTGATGATGATTTGCGTAAGGAGATACTAGTAGAGGCACATCATTCTCGTTTCACCATTCATCCTGGTGGAACAAAGATGTACCGTGATCTTCACCGCACGTTTTGGTGGCCTGGGATGAAACGAGATGTAGGAGTCTTTGTATCTCGCTGTTTGACTTGTCAGCAGGTCAAAGCTGAACATCAGAAACCTTCTGGTTTGTTACAACCTTTAGAGATTCCGACGTGGAAATGGGAGTATATTACGATGGATTTTATAGATGGACTTCCACGGTCGAGACGAGGGAACAAGTCGATTTGGGTTATTGTTGATCGGTTGACTAAGAGTGCTCATTTCATTCCAGTTAGTATTCATCGGACTGCAGATAGTTTGGCCCGTTTATTTATTCGAGAGGTAGTTAGATTGCATGGAGCCCCTGTATCGATTGTCTCAGATAGAGATTCTTTGTTCACTGCTCAGTTTTGGCGAAGTCTTCAGCAAGCTTTGGGTACTCGTTTAGACATGAGCACCGCTTACCATCCGCAGACAGATGGCCAGTCAGAGAGAGTTAACCAAATAGTCGAGGACATGCTTAGGGCATGTATTTTGGATTTTGGTGGAAGTTGGGAAGATCATTTACCGTTATGTGAGTTTGCCTATAATAATAGCTATCAAGTGAGTATCGGTATGGCACCATATGAAGCATTGTACGGTAGACCTTGTAGATCTCCTATGTGTTGGGCTGAAGTTGGTGATTCTGCAGTTATAGGTCCCGATATCATCAGAGACACTACTGAAAAGATAGATTTGATACGACGACGATTGAAGACAGCTCAAAGTCGTCAGAAAAGTTACGCAGATCGTAGGCGCACAAATTTGGAGTTTGCAGTAGGTGATAGAGTTTTCTTGAGAGTTTCCCCCATGCGAGGTGTTATCAGGTTTAGGGGAAGAGGGAAATTAGCTCCGAGATATATTGGGCCTTATGAGGTTGTTGAGAGAGTCGGTCCAGTGGCGTACCGACTTGTTTTGCCACCAGCTATGTCTGGGATTCATGATGTCTTCCATGTATCAATGCTTCGGAAATGTTCAGTAGATCCGACCCAGATTATAGAGCCGGATGATGTTGAGATGTCAGAGGATTTGTCTTATCCCGTGCAACCAATATCTATTGTTGATAGAGATGAAAAACGATAGCGACGGAAGACTATAAGACTGGTGAAAGTACAGTGGAGTGACCAGGAGGGCGATGTGACATGGGAATTGGAGGATCGTATTCGGCA
This sequence comes from Berberis vulgaris, assembly GCA_963556465.1. Classification (NCBI taxonomy): domain Eukaryota; kingdom Viridiplantae; phylum Streptophyta; class Magnoliopsida; order Ranunculales; family Berberidaceae; genus Berberis; species Berberis vulgaris. The sequence goes on along the minus strand of OY747131.1, from coordinate 8,544,341 downwards.
GTTTCATCCGTATCTATTCTCGTAGCCTTCTGTCTTTTTCTTAGTTTAATCTCGAGGACGAGATTCCTTTTGAGGTGTGTATTATGTAACAACTGTTTTTTCTTTGTACCACCGCGGTAGTATTTAGAAATTTGGTGGTGGCATATAGCCATTTTCCCTTCTATAAGACTATACAAATTTTTTTCTTTTTTTTCTTTTCAATCTTCTCATCAGAGCTTAGGAGGTTGTATGTTGGTCAACCAGGTCTAAGAGAGAGCTTGAGAGGGAGGATTCCTTAAAGATTTGCTTGAGGATCTTGATGCATGTTGGGGAGGAGGAGTCTTATGCTTTGAGGAGTGCAATACCTGTGGTTGGTGAGTAGATCGAACATTTCTTGAATGATTTAACCCCTTTGATTGCATGTTTACTCTTTCTTGGTATAAATTTTGGGGGGGGGGGGGGGGTTTGCTATTATGGGTTAAGATGAGTAACCTAGTGTCTTTCCGTAATAGTAGTTTTTGATTCTTTCAGTATTTTTGTTTTTGATTGCTTCCAGTTGAAAGATGAATGTGAGAGCTTTCTATAGGTAGCTTATATGTAAAATTTGGATAAGTATTGAAGAAGTTATAGGTATTTGAAGTTGGTGTGTTGAACTGTGACTTGCTGAAATTATAAGTCTGACTTTAAACCATGATGAACATGGCGTAAAGATCTGATTTTATTTTCTGTTATTGAAAGAATTTAGGTATAAATCTCACATGTTTAACAAGTTTAAGGTAAGGGCTTTCCAATGGTATAAAGTTTTCAGGGTTTGGTTGATTAATGCGACTTTTGTGTGTGATTGAAGTTGCTATGTTACTGAAACGTTCTGAAAAAAAAATCTGCTCTGAGGTTGAAGACGATGACGTCATGCTGACGTCATCTATTTGACCCGATTTTGACTGATCATAGAATTTGATTTATAACTCTGTTTTTATCACCGTTTTCACCGTTGTGACCACCGTGATAACATTAAATTTTAGAATAAATTTATTTCACATTTTACAATATTTTAATTTTGAAAATAATGTGCCTCGAAATGCGTGTTTCAAGTAAATGTTTATTAGTGAATATTGTGCATCATATATGTGATTGTGATATTTAGAATTTAGTTCCTCTAATGAAATTATGGAACGATGCTACTTGATTAGTGTTGAGAATCTTGAGTTTGACATGAATACCCTACTCCGGCGTTTGAAATGTACAAAGTGGTACATTATGGCCATAGATGCCTTGGTTTCTAATATTTGTGTAATCCGTACATAGTGAGTTGTACGGTGACTGTCTCCAAAAGGGGAAAACTAAGCCACTATACGAGTTATGACTCGCGTGATATAGTGGAGTGTTCCTGAGGAGCAGTGTCTGATTTCCAAAAGGGGAAAACTAAGCCACTGTACGAGTCATTACTCGCGTGATACAGTGGAGTGTTCCTGAGGGTCAGAGGAAGAGTGTGAACTTATTTCTCTTCCAGCGCGCAGTTTTAAATTGTGATTTGGCCCGTGTGTCAAGTCTTTTGAGGTGAAGTATGCATTTTAGAGACGGCACCCCGTTTGAAATGTATACATACTCAAAGTGGATATATATTGAAATGTGGATTATCATTTGTGTTATTTGTAGTTGATAATCCACATTTCAATATAAACCCACTTTGAGTATGTATACATTTCAAACGGGGTGCCGTCTCTAAAATGCATACTTCACCTCAAAAGACTGGACACACGGGCCAAATCACAATTTAAAATTGCGCGCTTGAAGAGAAATAAGTTCACACTCTTCCTCTGACCCCTCAGGAACACTCCACTGTATCACGCGAGTCATGACTCGTACAGTGGCTTAGTTTTCCCCTTTTGGAAATCAGACACTGCTCCTCAGGAACACTCAACTATATCACGCGAGTCATAACTCGTATAGTGGCTTAGTTTTCCCCTTTTGCAGACAGTCACCGTACAACTCACTATGTACGGATTAAACAAATATTAGAAACCAAGGCATCTATGGCCATAATGTACCACTCTGTACATTTCAAACGCCGGAGTAGGGTATTCATGTCAAACTCAAGATTCTCAACACTAATCAAGTAGCATCGTTCCATAATTCCATTAGAGGAACTAAATTCTAAATATCACAATCACATATATGATGCACAATATTCAATAATAAACATTTACTTGAAACACGCATCTCGAGGCACATTATTGCCAAAATTAAAATATTGTAAAATGTGAAATAAATTTATTCTAAAATTTAATGTTATCACGGTGGTCACAACGGTGAAAACGGTGATAAAAACAGAGTTATAAATCAAATTCTATGATCTGTCAAAGTTGGGTCAAAATCGGGTCAAATAGATGACGTCAGCATGACGTCATCGTCTTCAACCTCGGAGCAGATTTTTTTTTTAGAACGTTTCAGTAACATAGCAACTTCAATCACACACAAAAGTCGCATTATTCAACCAAACCCTGAAAACCTTATACCATTGGAAAGCCCTTACCTTAAACTTGTTAAACATGTGAGATTTATACCTAAATTCTTTCAATAACAGAAAATAAAACCAGATCTTTACCCCCTGTTCATCATGGTTTAAAGTCAGACTTATAATTTCAGCAAGTCACAGTTCAACACAACAACTTCAAATACCTATAACTTCTTCAATACTTATCCAAATTTTACATATAAGCTACCTATAGAAAGCTCTCACATTCATCTTTCAACTGGAAGCAATCAAAAACAAAAATACTGAAAGAATCAAAAACTACTATTACGGAAAGACACTAGGTTACTCATCTTAACCCATAATAGCAAACCCCCCCCCCCCCCCACAAATTTATACCAAGAAAGAGTAAACATGCAATCAAAGGGGTTAAATCATTCAAGAAATGTTCGATCTACTCACCAACCACAGGTATTGCACTCCTCAAAGCATAAGACTCCTCCTCCCCAACATGCATCAAGATCCTCAAGAAAATCTTTAAGGAATCCTCCCTCTCAAGCTCTCTCTTAGACCTGGTTGACCGACATACAACCTCCTAAGCTCTGATGAGAAGAGTGAAAAGAAAAAAATATGTATAGTCTTATAGAAGGGAAAATGGCTATATGCCACCACCAAATTTCTAAATACTACTGCGGTGGTACAAAGAAAAAATAGTTGTTACATAATACACACCTCAAAAGGAATCTCGTCCTCGAGATTAAACTAAGAAAAAGACAGAAGGCTACGAGAATAGATACGGATGAAACTGCCGAATACGATCCTCCAATTCCCATGTCACATCGCCCTCCTGGTCACTCCACTGTACTTTCACCAGTCTTATAGTCTTCCGTCGCAATCGTTTTTCATCTCTATCAACAATAGATATTGGTTGCACGGGATAAGACAAATCCTCTGACACCTCAACATCATCCGGCTCTATAATCTGGGTCGGATCTACTGAACATTTCCGAAGCATTGATACATGGAAGACATCATGAATCCCAGACATAGCTGGTGGCAAAACAAGTCGGTACGCCACTGGACCGACTCTCTCAACAACCTCATAAGGCCCAATATATCTCGGAGCTAATTTCCCTCTTCCCCTAAACCTGATAACACCTCGCATGGGGGAAACTCTCAAGAAAACTCTATCACCTACTGCAAACTCCAGATTTGTGCGCCTACGATCTGCGTAACTTTTCTGACGACTTTGAGCTGTCTTCAATCGTCGTTGTATCAAATCTATCTTTTCAGTAGTGTCTCTGATGATATCGGGACCTATAACTGCAGAATCACCAACTTCAGCCCAACACATAGGAGATCTACAAGGTCTACCGTACAATGCTTCATATGGTGCCATACCGATACTCACTTGATAGCTATTATTATAGGCAAACTCACATAACGGTAAATGATCTTCCCAACTTCCACCAAAATCCAAAATACATGCCCTAAGCATGTCCTCGACTATTTGGTTAACTCTCTCTGACTGGCCATCTGTCTGCGGATGGTAAGCGGTGCTCATGTCTAAACGAGTACCCAAAGCTTGCTGAAGACTTCGCCAAAACTGAGCAGTGAACAAAGAATCTCTATCTGAGACAATCGATACAGGGGCTCCATGCAATCTAACTACCTCTCGAATAAATAAACGGGCCAAACTATCTGCAGTCCGATGAATACTAACTGGAATGAAATGAGCACTCTTAGTCAACCGATCAACAATAACCCAAATCGACTCGTTCCCTCGTCTCGACCGTGGAAGTCCATCTATAAAATCCATCGTAATATACTCCCATTTCCACGTCGGAATCTCTAAAGGTTGTAACAAACCAGAAGGTTTCTGATGTTCAGCTTTGACCTGCTGACAAGTCAAACAGCGAGATACAAAGACTCCTACATCTCGTTTCATCCCAGGCCACCAAAACGTGCGGTGAAGATCACGGTACATCTTTGTTCCACCAGGATGAATGGTGAAACGAGAATGATGTGCCTCTACTAGTATCTCCTTACGCAAATCATCATCAGCTGGTACACACAATCTACCCTTAAACCTCAATCCACCATCGGAACCAACAGACCAATCCGTAGGACAAACATCAACTGAGTCTATCACCAAATCCTCTATTCTTTTACGTAAGGTTGGATCAGAAACTTGACCCTGCAACACTCTACTAATCAAAGATGGTTGAATCAACAAACTAGCCATAATTACACCTTTTGACGCAGAAATAGGCTGAACATCATAAGAAGCGAACACTTCTAATACTCGATACTCCTGAATCATCAAAGAAGCTATGCCCACACGTCGTCTACTCAAAGCATCCGCAACCACATTCGCCTTCCCAGGTCTATATTGAATCTCAAAATCATAACTACTTAAAAATTCAACCCATCTCTGTTGCCTCATGTTTAGTTCCTTCTGGGAGAAAAGATACTTTAAGCTTTTGTGATCCGTATACAACTCAAATTTCTCACCATATAGATAATGCCTCCAAATCTTCAATGCAAAAACCACTGCTGCCAACTCTAAGTCATGGGTGGGATATCTCCTCTCATGGGGTTTCAATTGGCGAGAAGCATACGAAACCACTTTACCTTCTTGCATCAAAACACACCCTAAACCAGTACCACAAGCATCTGTATAAACTACTAACTTCACACCAGAAACAGGAATCGTCAACACTGGCGCTGATGTCAACTTCAACTTCAATGTTTCAAAAGCCTGCTCACATTCATCCGTCCACAGGAAAGGAATATTCTTCCTAGTCAAAGTTGTCATAGGTGCGGCAATAATCGAAAATTTCTCAATAAATCGACGATAATACCCAGCTAGACCAAGAAAACTACGAATCTCTGACACAGTAGTTGGTTTCTTCCAAGACTTAACTGCCTCGACTTTCTCAGGATCCACGGCAATACCACGGCTAGAAATCACATGCCCTAGAAATCGAACCTCTGATTCCCAAAAATGACATTTACTAAACTTTGCATATAACTGGTGGTCTCTCAATGTCTGCAATACAATGCGAAGGTGTTCCTTATGCTCCTCATGACTCCTCGAATATACTAAAATATCATCAATAAACACTATGACAAACTGATCCAAATACGGGTGGAAGACCCGATTCATTAAGTCCATAAAGAAAGCTGGAGCATTTGTCAAACCAAAAGGCATCACTGGATACTCATACAATCCATACCGGGTTCTGAAAGCAGTCAACGGAATACTCTGCTCTTCAACCCTCATCTGATGGTACCCAGACTGAAGATCAAGTTTTGAAAATACTACAGCACCTCTCAACTGATCCAACAAATCATCAATGCGTGGAAGTGGATACTTATTCTTGATGGTGACCTTATTTAATTCCCGATAGTCAATGCACATCCTCAATGATCCATCCCTTTTTGACACAAATACAGCAGGTGCGCCCCAACAAGAATTACTCGGTCGAATAAACCTAAGAATCATACACACCTCAAAAGAATTAATGATATTTCTCCAATATAGATGAGAACCTCAAATAAACAATCACATCCATTTAAATTCACAATAACTTACCCCTTACGTAATAAATCCTCTAGCTGCACCTTCATTTCTTCCAATTGTTTAGGGGCAAGACGATAAGCGGGTTTCGATATCGGTGCGGTACCCGGGATAAGGTCTATCTTAAACTCTACTTCTCGACGAGGAGGAAGACTAGAAACCTCGTGGAAAACATCGAAAAAATATCGAACCACCTCAACATCACTAATGTCAAGTTTAGGAGTCTCAACAGAACCAAGGAAACTCGACATCACTGAATCAGAGCTCGACTCACATCTCAAAACACAAGGAGATACACCAGGAAACGTAAGGGTCGCCGTCCTACTTACACAGTCTAAGATCACCGGGTAACTGGACAACCAATCCATCCCTAAAATCAAGTGAAAACCTTCAAAACCCAACACAATAAAATCAAACTGAAAGACGCGATCACAGATAGAAAACTCGAACTGAGGGCAACATTCACGAAGTATAACTGATCCACCCAAAGGAGACTGAACTCTTAAAGACTGTTGTAATGGCACAACTACTAAATGATCTCTCTCTACCAATTGCTTAGAAATAAAGGATCTAGAAGCACCAGTATCGAAAAGAACCCGCAACCGCAATCGAGAGGACATCACATAAGACTCCTCCTCCCCAACATGCATCAAGATCCTCAAGCAAATCTTTAAGGAATCCTCCCTCTCAAGCTCTCTCTTAGACCTAGTTGACCAACATACAACCTCCTAAGCTCTGATGAGAAGAGTGAAAAGAAAAAAAAAGAAAAAAAATTTGTATAGTCTTATAGAAGGGGAAATGGCTATATGCCACCACCAAATTTCTAAATACTACCGCGGTGGTACAAAGAAAAAACAGTTGTTACACTCTGAGTCAATACCAAATGTTTCCTGGTACATAAAAAATAAAAAATCAATCAATACACTACATTACCAAAATATCAATCAAAGTAGATAGAAAAAACCCAAGAATACTAACCAAGCAAATAGCATTGATCTGATCACTACTGAAGTCATTGGCAATCAAAACATCCAACATGTCTTTCGGTTCCAAACTCCTATTAGCTTTCCTCTTGATCAGTTTATTCCCACAGTTTGACCGCAAGGTGCAATTGCTCATTCATTTTATGCCTCAAACCATGTAAGTGGAACCTAATCAACCACGGAAAACACCCAGCTACATCAGCAGCCCTGACAGTATCAACATTTCTTGTAATCATATAATCTTTGGCATTTCAATTTTGTTATCATCTTTATCACTGTAACTAAATACGTAATGCACCCACACATTCAAAGAGCACCCAAACAACCATTTACTGGCATCGACTGTGTTTCCCACTCTAGTCCTAAGGAGGCTCACCAAGTTTCTATTTTTCCCCCCAGTATTTTTTTTGAGCTTTGCTAGGGAGCGAGGGATGGGCTCCCTTTCCCTCGACCCCTAGAATTTTTGATTTTTTATTTATTTTTTCCCTTCAATCAAACACACCCTTATACTTTTTTATTACCTTGCATGTAGGAAAAAAATGAAATTTCATTTCTAAATCTGTTTCTGCCGTGGAATTATGTCGAAGACCTCATAGCATAAATGACTTTTGTTTCTTCAAATTTTCCAATCATTGCAAAAATATATATGTGCTAAAACAATTAAAAAAAAAAAAAAAAAAAAGGCATACACAAATGTTTTTATCAATTTGAGGGGTTTAAACACTTAAAACAGACAAGAGAGGTGAAGAAAATTTGTTTCCGATGTAATCAAATGGTTTAACATTGCTTATTTGAACCAATTGGATCAACAAAACAATTAATGGTTTAACATTGCTTATTTGAACCAATTGGATCAACAAAACAATTACAAGACTTTCGCTATGTTGGACTAATGTAATCTGATCTTCTTTGGTATCTGCTTTAGAACTGATCTTCTTTGGTACATGCCTCTCTCTTTAGGACTCTGATGGCTAATTGGGTCATGAATGGTCTAAGTAAGCCTTGGTCTCAATTAGCCCAAGGGCATGTGTTCTGACCTTATTGTCCTGAGCCAAGCTCCAAGACTTTTGCCAAGTTGCACTTATGTAATCTAAGATTGATCTCTTGACTTACGAGCTGAACTGGGCCTGATTGGGTTTGGTATGTCCTGGCCCTTTCCCATTAGAGTTGATCTATGTCATGTATTCGAATGTGATTGGATGACAATTTGATGTCTCATCAGTTACTCCCCCTGTTAGTAGAGTTGCGTGTAGGGCCATTAACTCAGCAAGTAGAAACTTGTGCAGCTCGTCGGTGACTCAATTCAATGTCTCTTCAGGTTTTGTGCAACATTTAATGCTGATGTGACTATTGGGCGATTGCATTTCCCAAACATCGGGCCTATATAAACACTTGGTTGGATTTGATCCTATATTAGTGTTTCCAGATCTTTTGTTGTGCTATGTCCTTTAATCTAGAACATAATTCCACCATCTCTCAATTGTGTATGATGGTTCTTCACTGCTTTCTCGCTTCGGTCTCCTCCGGGAGTCGTTGATGAGGGAGGCAGATCTGTTTGAACTTCGTTGTCAGTACCAAATTTTTCCAGCCCAACTATTGTCGAGTGGGTGGAGAATCCTAATTGCAATTCTGATATGTGCGGAGGAGGTAAAGCTTCACTTGTCGATGAAGTTGCCACACTCATCGACCTACATCGTGATGAGTCATAATGAGATTTGTGCTTTGAGGGAGCCTGTGCGCTTGGATCTGTTCCCATATGCTCAACCTTGTTTTGCAGCTCTTTCGTCTGACTGACTTTAACTCCAGATTATGAAGGGGTCAATTCCCACCATATCCTTCATTTTCCTGGCAAATACATCCTGATTTTCTTTCAAAAGCGCGACTAACTGGTCTGTCAGCACCTCGCTAAGATTGGAGCCTATCTAGATAGCTCTGATGTTATTCAGACTATCCAGATGGATGGTGACGGGCTCCTCCTCTAGCTATCCAGCATTCGGTCTTCCTTTTGAGCTAGGAAATATTTGTTGTTTGAGTGCGGAGACCAAATGTTTGATTCAGGACTTGGGACCTCCATAGCTGATTCCTTTAGGATTTGACCCAAACACTATGAGCAAGAGGATTTCAGACAGACTGGCATTGGGCAGAGTGTAGGATAGGTACATGGAGTTGACATAGTTGGCAGCTCTGTCGGGCTTTACTCTGCCAAACCCAGGCTTATTGTCACTTTGCTTCCTTTTGGATTTGTCTTCCTCCTTGTCCTCACCCCTATCCCTAGTCTTAGATAAGTGTTTAGTCTCGCTCTCTCCCCCATTATTGGCTGCCAACATCTCCTATATAGCGATGTACTTTTGCACATTTCTCAACAAATCATCCATGTTTGCTAGGAGCTCCAAGGTGAGGAAGTTATAATACTGACATCTTCTAAGGCAGAAAGTGAAAGCAGTGACAGATGTGTCATCACTACAACCGTCGACCAGAGTCAGTCTAGAATTGAACCGAGTCACATACTTCCTAAGGGTATCGTCATACCTCTGCTTGAGGTTGAGCAGATAGTGGGACCATTTTCTGATTTGTTGGCTTCCCCACGAATCGAGTGATGAAAGTCTTCGTCAGGGCCTAGAAAAAACCGATGAACCTTGGCTGGAGGCTATGGAACCAGGTCAATACAACATTTTTCAGGCTGGTAGGGAAAGTGCAGCACAAGACAACTTTTGAACCTTCCTTTAGTGCCATCATATGTAGGTAATGGGGTAGGTGGTCAGATGAATCTGTAGTTCCATCATAGAACTCAAGTTCTGGGGGACTGGCCTTATTTGACATAGGCGTGTCATGATCTGCTCAGTGAATAGATGGACTGTGAGATTGTACAGGACGTCCGGATTGGTAGCCCCCAGTTGGAGTGGATTCTCGATGATGGTCCTGTCAGCCCTTGATGTGTAGTCTCCTTGGACTCTTTCATCTCTTAAGTTCCCCTCTGGTCGGATTTCTGGTCCTCAATAGGGACATTGTGGCTCTCATGAACACATTCCTTGTTGTTTTCTTGGGCCAGAGATTTGTCTGGGTTCCCGCCATTATCTGATAGTGGTTGTCGTTCCTGGGCAAGTCTCTCCACCACTCGAGTGAGGTGATTCATATGGACTATAATCTGATCCATATGGGGGTCGTCGTTGCCACTTTGGGAGCAGGGCCCTGTGGTTGTCCCATTTCCGTGGTTGGATCGTTTCGATCCAGCGGGGGGACCAGTGTTCTAAAAAACGTTGGGCAGTAGGCGAGCAGGTGCCTAACGCCCAGAGGCCTAGGCGGTTTTAGGTTTTGTACTATAACTTTTATAATTTACAAAAGTTAAGCATAAAAAGACACTGAAAAACTTAACTAATACAAGCCACAACATTTGTATGATAGCGATGCAATTGTCTAATTATTGGTTTTTTAAGAGTACAGTGATGCACTAAGGTCTGTTTGGATGAGCTAAAATTTTTCGTGGGAAACTCTTCCTCTGTTTCCTTTATTTTCATACATGAATAAAACATTTCCGAAAAAAAGAAATTTAATCCTCACTATGCATCAAACAAATTCCACTCACAATTTTGAGATAAAAGAATGGAATTAAAACTAAAAAGTATGGAGGGTTAATGAACTGACTATGAAAGAGAAAGGGGCATTATTAAAACCAGTTTTGAGTTTCGAACTGACTTTGAAAGAGAAAGGGGCATTATTAAAACCAGTTTTGAGTTTCCAGGTGCAATATAGTGGCTAGTGATGTATGTTGTAAGCCAAAAGGGGGGTTGGGTTGGTCTGAAAGGTGAACCAAAACTGAAAAACCTACCACTTATTTTCTCAATTTTTGGCTTAAACGCCTTCCTGAATGGCATATACTCTAGGATTTGTATTTTTATTAGAGAATGTGATGTGGCTGGAGTCGCTAGACAGAGATCGGACAAGGAAACACAGTGGCTGGATAGAGATCAGACACCGTCTGGACAGAGCTCGGAGGGGATGAGAAGGTGACATCTTGTAGCCTCTTTCTTCTCTCTTTTTCCTCTTCTTCTTTTTCCCTCCTCCTCCTTCTTCTTCTCCTTTTCTTTTCTTCTGCTCTGCAATTGCAAATCGCAAAACCTAGATCGATGGGAAGGAGAAGAATCTAAGGGGGTTGGTTATTTGCTCCCACTTGGTTGTTATTTGCAAACAGGAAAAAAAATCACCCAGATTTAGACCCGCTCAGAACCCGCCTAGGTGCCTACCCGATTTTTCACCTCACCCAACCATTAATCTGGGTGTTTCTCTAACGCCTAGGCGGCCACCTAGGTCATTTTTTATAACACTATGTGGGACCCCTTTGACCAGAGCATTGGCTAGCTCGATGTTATTGTTATTAGCATAAGATCTAGTGTCGGTAACTATGTTTCAGGACTTTATCAATTTAAAAGAATTTGCTTCGATTTTGGGAAAACTATTGCTCCCCACGGACAGCGCCAAATTGATGCATCCAACTCCGTTCATGTGGACTTTCACTTGCAAAATCGAGTAGCGATGAACCAGAGACCACCGTTGTAGTAGCCAAAGGCACTCCGATGATAAAGTCAGGTTCTTGAACAAGGAATGGAGCTAGACTGATAAAATTAGGGTTGTGTGTGTCTACCTCTATCATCCGTTTTGTTATCTTAAATAATGAGAGTGTTTTACTCCTTCATTGACTCTACCTTTAAATGTGTGATGGATGGAGAATATCTCATTTAGAATCTTTTTCTATCAAGTTATGTCCATGTAGGGTTCTTCATTCTTCCACGATTGATCTTCTTTGGTATCTGACTCTCTTTAAGACTCAATGCCTAATTGGGCTATGAGTGGTCTAAGTGGACCTTGATCTCAATTAGCCTAAGGGTGTGTGTTATTGCCTTATTGTCCTAGGCCAAGCTCCAAGACTTTCGCCATGTCTGACTTATGTAATCTGGGCTTGATCTACTGACTCATGGGCTGAACTATGCCTGATTTGTACCAAGCTTGGGCATGGTCTGTCCTGACCTTTCACATTAGAGTTGATCTATGCCACATTTTCTGACTGTAATTGGATGACCATTTCATGTCTCATCAAAATGCACTATATAGCAGGAAAAACATTTGTTTGAAGTACTATTTAGAAAAACATTTTTTATTATGAAAATTAGAGTAGGAACCAAAGTAAAAGCATGAAAAATGTGGGACTCAGAACTTTACTTGCACCGGACTTCATCAGTAATATTTTTATGGTAATTTAATGTATTTTGCCAATTTTCATTTTATTCAAACTTAAATAAGGATATGATTGGAATTCATCAAATCACCCAACCTAGTATTCGTGCAATTTACATAAAATTTTGTGATATTTGCTAGAAATTGAAAAAACTTGTAACTCATCAAACTACATTGATGTTAAATGAGAGCTACCGTGTTAAAGAATAGAAGTATACCTGATGTTAAATGAGAGTTTAGGTGACCTAAAATTTAGGGGAATCAAGCTCTTCCCTGCCTCTAAACGTGAGAGGCGAAAAAGGGAAGACAATAGAAATAGCATACCTCAATCAATTCAACGACATCATAATAATGCCTTCAATAGAGCCTTCAATCATCAATTATCAACAGAGCCTATATCATCAAAAACCATCATACTTCAACAATTGCAAAACCAATTGTCACACAAAAACAACCAAGAACACAATCATCAATCATCAACTGATCAATCCTCCACCATCATCATCACTGTGAAGAAGACAACAGTAGGGAGGAAGACCTAACTCTCCTCGGCAACATCGTGAAGAAGACTGCAACAAGGATCAGTCCATCATCCTTGGTTTCATTATCAACACTGATCATCAATGATTATCCTGATCAATTGATCAATCATCATCAGATCCATCAACATCACAATCATCGTATCGTTGCTATCAACACTGCAATCACCACCATCAAAACATTGTCCTAACATCATCACCTTCATCAACTCGCCGATCAACAATTGATGCACAAAACAACCAGCAGAGCAGCTCTCTCACCACATCGCCATCTCGATCAACCATCGCCGACTTCCCACACTTATCAGCCACAAAACCCTGTCGCCATCTAGCCCTCTTCCACTGCACGATTGCTCGCAAATCTTTAGAACCGCGGCCAACCAGATATCGACCAGCGCGATCGCCTTCGCATTGACCTTTTTCAAGCCTTCATTTTCTCATTATCCCTCAAATCGAGTCTTTTCTGGCGCATACGACCAGAAGGAATAGATTACATATCAAAGGAGTATTTCATCACTCTCTCCTCTTTGTTTCTTTCACAGTCACAGACACAGAGCGCAAATAATCAATTGAGAAAGTTCTATGTTGTATTGATTACAGATCTTGCACTCCGGTTTTATTGAGCAAGTTCTATGTTGTATTGATTACAGATATTGCACTCCGATCTTATATGAGCAAGTTCTCAAGATCTGCCAAGGAATAAACTTCGTTCATATCACACAACACAGATCTTCAAAGTAGAGAAAGGCCTGATTTTCTCTCAAGTTGTCCTCCAAGATTCAATATCTCTACCCCACGCGCTACTAGCACCCCAAGATTCAGTCAGTACGCCAACTGATTTTTTTTTTTTGGAAGGCTACACCAACTGATTTTAAAAGCTCAAACTTTTACACTACGTAGCACCATGGACGACAATACAAATAGTGGTTCACACACCGCCACCTCACCATATAACAATTTTCATTACCCATACTTTCTTTACCACTCCGATCAACCTGGGGTGGCTCTTGTTTCACAATCGCTTACTCCTACCAATTACAACATATGGAGTCGAGATCTGACCATGGCTCTCAAAGCCCAAGTCCCAAAATAAGAAAAAAAAAATGAAAGAATTTCTTCAAACTGATATAAAGCTCTAGGCTATTAGCACTCCGAGTTTTACTCAACTCAACAAAGAACAGCAACAACGTTTCTCTCTAGCGCACACGACAACATCACCCAGACAAATGTAGACTACACGATCTTTCACTCGTCCTCTCTCTCTCCCTGTCACAAGTTCGATCGCACATCAGATTGCACAGCAGGAAATAAACGAAGAAGAAGAAGAAACGAAGGGAAAAGAAAGAAATTTGAATCTCTTACACTCCGCTATTCACACCCACCATCTTTGGTCACTACCAAAATCTGTGTTGACTCGAATTAAGCAATACCAAGACTCGAATTGAGTCATGATTTCTTCATACAGGAATCACTACCAAAATCTGTGTTGATTCGAATTGAGCAATACCAAAATTCGAATTGAGTCACGATTTCTTCATATAGGAATCATCCAGAATTTTACAGGAATCATCCAGAATTTGACAATCACTCGACAGTCATGATTTCATCACCAAGTTGGACTTCAAAGTTTCCTCCAAGCTGCACATTTCGTCTGCGTCTACATGTCCAGCTTGCGGGTGAGTGTTAAAGAATAAAAATCTACCTATATTACAAAATAGAAAAATGTTACGGAATAGGATATGTTAGGAAAGTTATAATAGAATAGAAGTCTTAGGTTTCCTATCTCCACAAGGTTATGTCAGAGTTAGCCTTATAAGCTTGTATTTCATTCAATAATATTACAATAATACAATTATATTTCAATACAAATTTTTACGACTGGTGTTAATCTTGTTGTCTAAATCACACATTTACAAACAAAATGCGCTCCACGAGTCTAATCTCGATGTCACATTCCAACATTTAAAAAGAAAACCTGGATTAGGTAAAGTAAATTGCATATAAGATTGTGATGTGATGCAAATTTAAGTGGTTGTCCAGCAAATTAAAGGGGTTTGTCTAAACAGCAATGGTATTAACTATTCAAAATATGGTTTTGTCTCTAACAGCAATGGTATTAACTATTCAAAAAATGAGTAAGAAGAAACGTGAATGCAAGCGTTGCCCACGCTAATCTCGTGAGCTACAGTAACAGGTCACGTGAGTGGAGATGTACAAAACGTGAATCCTGATTTTGTATAGAATTTGTAAGGGCCTTTTAATTTGGGGTCTGTGTGACACATGAGGTTTTTTTTAGGTATAAATAAGGCATTTGCATTCTCTCCTCACTCTCACGAGTGCAGTGCAAACCAGCATTCCAATCAGCTATAATGGATTACATAGTTGGATTTGTGTCCATCTCTCTTGTTGCACTTCTCTACTTTCTACTCTTCAAACCCAAACACACAAACCTCCCACCAAGTCCTCCAGCATGGCCAATTGTTGGCCATTTACCAGACCTTATGAGCAAAAACAGTCCACCTTTCTTAGACTACATGTCTAACATAGCACAAAAATATGGCCCTCTAGTCCATCTCAAATTTGGCCTCCATTCTTCCATTTTTGCTTCCACCAAAGAAGCCGCCATGGAAGTCCTGCAAACAAACGATAAAGCGTTATCGGGGCGTCAACCACTTCCTTGCTTTCGCATCAAACCCCACATCGATTACTCCATAGTATGGTCAGATAGCAACTCTTACTGGAAAAATGGACGAAAAATATTGCACACGGAAATTTTTTCACAAAAAATGTTACAAGCCCAGGAGAAAAACAGGGAGAGGGTGGCGGAAAATTTGGTGAATTTCATTATGACAAAAGTGGGGGATGTGGTGGAATTGAGATCCTGGTTGTTTGGTTGCGCTCTCAACGTGTTGGGGCATGTTGTGTTTTCTAAGGATGTATTTGAATACAGTGATCAAAGCGACGAAGTTGGGATGGATAAACTCATACATGGAATGATTATGACGGGAGGTGATTTTGATGTGGCCAGCTACTTTCCTTTTTTAGCGTGGTTTGATGTACATGGTTTGAAACGTAAAATGGATGAACAATTTAAGCTTTTGATCAAAGTTTGGGAAGGTGAAGTTCTTGCTAGGCGGGCTAACCGGAATCCAGAGCCTAAAGACATGTTGGATGTCCTCATTGCCAATGACTTCAATGAACATCAAATCAATGCAATGTTCTTGGTTAGGCTTTTGTTTTTTCTTTATTTTTTTAATTTCTTTATTGAATTACGTTGAAGTTTTGATACATATTTTTTTTTTTTGTGTATCGATTTTGGATATTAGGAAACATTTGGTCCAGGTTCAGACACTAGCAGTGCCATAATAGAGTGGGCATTAGCACAGCTGATAAAGAATCCAGACAAACTGGCTAAGCTACGTGAAGAATTGGATAGGGTAGTAGGGAGGTCATCCACAGTGAAGGAATCACACTTCTCTGAACTGCCTTACCTACAAGCATGTGTTAAGGAAACAATGCGATTGTATCCTTCAGTAACAATTATGATCCCTCATCAATGCATGGAGACATGTCAAGTGATGGGTTACACAATTCCAAAAGGCATGGACGTACATGTGAATGCCCATGCAATCGGAAGAGATCCTAAAGATTGGAAAGACCCACTGAAGTTTCAACCTGAACGATTCCTTGATTCTGATATTGAATACAATGGGAAACAGTTCCAGTTCATACCATTTGGTTCAGGCAGAAGGATTTGCCCTGGGTGGCCCCTTGCGGTTCGAACCATCCCACTCGTGTTGGCTTCTCTTGTGCATGCCTTTGATTGGGAGCTTCCTGATGGTGTACCTAACGAGAAGCTGGATATGGAAGAATTGTTCACTCTGACTCTCTGCATGGCTAAACCTCTCCGAGTCATTCCAAAAGTCAGGATTTAAAACGCGTTGCTTCTAGTTATTGCAGGACGACTTATCTTGTAACACAGAATAGATGTATGTAACTCTGTGTTTTGATTTCCCTAGTCATGTTTTGGAGAATAAATTATTTTGATTTTACCATAAGTCAAAAGCGAGTCTTAGAAATGTTGAATATGCATTAATGTGGTGAAATGTGAATATATAATATGTGAAAAAAATATGTTGATTGATAATCAGCAATATCGAAAAGATTATGTTGACATTGGTGTTATGTTGTCGCTAATTTTTTTTTTTTTTTTTTTTTTTTTGAAAGGCAAGCGCGGGGTGTAAATGGGCTCCCCAGACCACAGAAAAATAAAGGCATGAGATCACTTCAATGAGATCTATAGTGATATGCGGCACGTCAATTCGATGTATTTATTGGACTGAGTAATCACCCACTTTGATGTATTTATTTATTTGTCCTGAGAAAATACTGCATTGCGCAACACATTCAAAGAGCACCCAAACAACCAAAGGCTTCGAACTCCACCACATCTCCCATTTTGATCCTAAAATTTTCACCAAATCACCCACCATCCTCTCCCTATTTTTTCAGAGACTTGCAACAGTTATGGAAGCCAAATTTGAGAAGATATAGAGGATCATGGACCACATTGGTGTGCCATATTGGTTTGTGTACTAGGGCTTGAGGAGTAAATGCCAATAATTGGCCATGCAGGAGGGCTTGGTGGGAGGTTTATGTAATTGGGTTTGAGGAGTAGGTAGATTAAAGCAACAACATAAAGGATAGAATTCCTGTTGTAATTATAAGCAATAATATATATGTGAGTTTCAAGTTATTACCTTCTCAAGGGTACAAATTATTACCTTCTCATCAAATCTAGTGCAAAACCTCTAGCCTGCTTCAAGAGCTGGAAGCCTTTCACAGGGTCCGCATTGACAAATGTGAGTTACAAGTTTTGAAAGAGTTCATGATAGCCATTAGATATTCCTTCGAAATCATCTTCTTCGTCCACCAAAGGATACCCATTAAGTTGCTCTAGAGTAGAGGATTCTGAAGCAAAGGAACTCTGCATTTGATTTCCTCTCCAGTGCATCCTGTTGTTAGGAAGAACTTCTCTGACAATCGGGTACTTATCCTAGTGCTTACCAAGGATTCAAACTTTGCAGCCATGACAGCAGCTCGAACGATACATGTACGAGGAAGCTGCAAGGGAGCAAATTATGTTAAGAAACTCCAAGTAGTTAGTTCAGTTGAATAACAAATTTGGGGTTAGTACAGGAACTAAAGTAGCAATCAATATATCTAGGAAGACAGCCTATAGCATGCTGTTTTATTTTAAAATTTACTTTTATTTTGAATTCAAATGTAGATTCAAGTTTACTAAAAAAAAAAATGAAAGGTAGCTAGAAATATCGAAGGCCCCAACAAGAAGTTCTTGATCCAAGAGAAATCAATCTCACTTAAACACAAACTCTTGAAAACAGACCCCTTACCCAAACCCCAAATAGATTACCATCTGACTTATAGAACATCAAGAACATGCCATTCCAAAGTCAAAGAAGCTTTCATTGAACAGAATCTTTTCTCTTCTTTCTCTAAATCCCACTCTTCAGCCATTTTAGATGAATTGCAGACTCGACAATGATCAGTTTGCTATGCTAATTTTCAAAGCTTAGGTTAGTAAAAGACCTTATAATGTTTCCAGTATCCTGTGTTTTCTGATCAGATATGTGAACTATCATATGAGAAAAGGGAACATAAGACTCGCAGACTGCAGTTACCAGGACTCATGATGATGTAAAATTGTCAAACAATATCATGTAATGTCATTTTCCAAGTGATCGTGATTCTTGAAACCAAACATACCACAGTAAATTATAGCAATTTAGATTCTACTTCTTACTGTTCATATGTTATAATATGAATATACCATATTAATTGGTTATGTTTCTACTTCTTACTGTCATATGTTATGACATGAATATACCAGTAATTATATTAATTCGTTATGCATGGATGGTGCGATTGCCTTGACCTGACTTCAAGTAAAGAGGAAGAAGGCCCTTCGCGGAACTCATCGAAGAGACATAAATCGAAGAAGTCGTCCGCTCCTGAGAATTCATTTATTCAGGAGCTGGCTATATACTCTTTAGCGCTTTTGCTATGTAGTGTAGCATCAGGGTCTTTTGCATGCTTGTTTCGCATTAATTAAAGTATTGCTTTGTTTTTATTGGTCTCTGGAAGACCAACTGACATGTGATCCAATCCAGTATGCAATATTGATCTATCAAATCATAAATATTGTACTCTTCTTGATTATCGTGTTCCTCCACGTACAAGTACTTGCATATTTTTCCATGAGGGTTTTTCTCCTTTCTTTAGTATTTGGAGATCTTCGAAGGTTGCTTTCACCGAGTTGTATGCACGGATGCACATATCCAACTTTACATGTACTTTCCTTACTGTAGAATGGAGCCTCCCTATACCGAGTTCTAGAGTGGCCATAAGACTCAGAGACTGCAGTTACCAGGACTCATGATGATGTATAACTGTCAAACAATATCATGTAATATCATTTTCCAATTGATTGTGATTCTTGAAACCAAACATACCACTGTAAGTTATAGCAATTTAGTTTACTAGTCGTTTACCTGTGCAAGCCATGCAACATTTAGACCAAAACTCTTGTCCGATGTGCCTGGTACAAGCTTATAAAGGAAAGTGAGATCACCATGACTGACACCTGAGATAGTCTGATATGATCTAAAGTCCATCTTGCCCGGAGTCTCCAGTGAAGTCAGATATGAAACATGGTAAGATCCCACAGAATCTGGGAACTCATTCTTGATATCTACAGGGTAGTGTGTGACAAAGAGGGTCATGCATCGTTTCTGCTCAAGAAGGTGGCACAATGTTGCATAAGCAAGAGCGACACCATCATGTGTGCTTGTGACTCTCCCAAGTTCATCCATGATTACCAAGGAGTGTGACGTTGAGCTGTGAAGTCTCATTAAATTCCTCTAAAAAGGTGCTCCTTCCCTGTTGAAGGCTGCCAGATGCGCCCATTCGGGTATAAATTCCATCTAATACTTGCAACTTCACTGATGATGCTGGTACAAAGGAACCAACCTAGAGGGATCGGAAGATACATTTTAATGAAGCAGTATCCACAAGAAGCACATTTCAAGTTTATGCAGCGATGCACAGATGGTAAGGAAATTCAAAATTCCATGTTTGCCATGAGAAAGAACAATCAAACAGGTCATTTACACGGGACAACAAATTCATATTTAGACATTGATCTGTTTTTAGTGAGCCATATGAAGTAATATTAAGAGATTTTTGCATGGAAGGAAAAATAAACAAATATCAACATAATGGATGGGAAAGAGGGGAAACACACGCAGACACAATATATAACTGATATCATTTGTAGACAAGCATTCCAGGGTTTGATGGTTGCTAAAACAAGTCAGAAATCGTACCTGAGCCATGATAGCGACGAGAGCAACCTGGTGAATATAGCAACTCTTTCCTCCCATGTTTGGCCTTGTTACAATCTGGCAGTATTCCCCATTGGCATGCAAGTAGGTGTCATTGGGAATAAAACTATCTTGTAAAATCGACTCCAGAACCTGAAAAACCAATACTCAACAGTAGGTCAACTAGTAGAGGTGAAAATTTTGGAACAGTTCTTTCAAATACAAAACGTATTATCAATAATACTGAGAATATAACAGAAATTCCCAAAGCACTGAAGGGTGGAGATATTACGTCTGAATCAACCATGAATTATTGGATTGTAGGTTAATTAAAGCCTTAAAGGTTTACAACTAATAAGTCAAAGAGAGAAACCAAGCTGACCCACCCATTAGTCAATTGAACACAGGTTTCATGATATAATAATTCAAGCCATCATGTTTCAAGATATAACAATAAAAATTGTCTAGTTATAATGAATGGGAGAAAAGAAAATCGAAAACACATCAAAAAATGGAGCAACGGAGTGAGTGACAATGGAGGTTGCTGTGTGGGTATGAGAGTTCAGACGAGTTGAGTCTACTCTCAACAAAGTACGTTAACCTAGGAGCTTGCTCTATATTTCAAGAAACTTGAAAAGATAGTAAATAGTCTGATTTAATGATTTTTTGTTTGAAAATGTTAGAAACTAAATTCAGTTCCAACTTACACCAATTTCAAAGGGTCTCCTTGTCTACGGATTGTCGCAGTAGACAATTAAGCAACTGAAATCATTT